>CM035164.1:123239626-123362936 GCA_020205615.1 Panax quinquefolius | reverse complement strand
GGATGATCGAAGACCCGAGGCACCCAAGTTCTTCTGTAACACAATGGGTTATCTTGGTTTTAATTTTTTGTCCGGAGGACACTTCTTCGATCAGACGATCGAGCAAACCTCCTCGTTGAGGGATTGATGTGGGATTGGCTCTGCTTCCGGAACGGCTTTCGAAGGGGTGATAAGAGGTGTCGACTGGGCTTTTCTAGTGGCCCTCCTCTTCGACGACGAGGATGGAGGGTCTCTTTCCGTATGTGAACTTCATCACCCTGTTCTTTCATCGCTCGAATTGCCAAGATGTATTTCCGGCTGGCTTTATTTACGGAGTAATTCATTGGTTGGCAGATTCTCAACGACCAAGACTTCTAGACAAGAAATCTTCAAACTCCTTTATTTCTAAGAGCTCGGTTTGATCGAGAGATATCTGCATGTAAACAAATAAATTCTATGTTAGATTACACATCATAAAAGCATTTTAAGAAATTTATATATATGAAATAGACCAGGTCTTACATTTATGGTCATATAACCACCGCTTCGAGAGGAGTCCATATTTCCAACTCTCCTTAGTGGAAATTGTCGAAAAGTTCCATCATTTCAACTTCCTGCTCTTGAAATGTCTCTGAAGTCGGCAGAGATCTTCGTCGATTGCCCGGATTCGGTAAAGAAGAAATTTGGGACCTTTGACATGTAACCACTTCCGTGCCATCCCCTATTGTCAAGGAGTGTTCACCAAAGGAACGCCTCTCGAACTTTTTTCCTGACTTGGAGAATGTTTCTTCAAGGCCTTGAACCTTCTCTCTCGGATTGGACTATTTTGTATACGGTGAAGAAGAAGTCGAGGGAGGCTCAACGCCCAACTTATGGTAGAAGGCCACGAAGTCCAAAATGTGAATGTAAGAGTTTGGTACTGCGATTGGTAACCCCACGCCTGTGAACCCCAATATAGTCACTATAAAAAATATGCAGAGGGAAACGAACCCCTTACCGAAAGCAAGTAAGGTCACGAGGACGACTACCATCCAACCTTCTCGGCCATTGGTACATCTTCACTTAGGATCTGGGAACCCCACCGCATGGGTATCCGGAATGTGGTACCTAGATTGAATCCTTTTAATTCAAACCTCGACCACGATAGGGAGTATTGGTACGCGAGAAGCGATCCGTGCTCTGTAGTATTTGGAGGGTTTTGGGAGTTTTGAGAGGATTTTGCATCGGCTTTCGACCCTTGGGATTCATGGTCGAGGTTCCTTCCAGGAGGTTAGGTTTGGTGGAACTACGGTGATCGGTGTTACAGAGATGGGTGAACCTTGTTCAGAGTCTCTGGAAGCCATTTTTTGACGGTTTGCAGAGGAAGAAAAGAAAGTTAAGAGGGAGAGAAAGTTCAAAAGGCGCCAAATTTCAAATGGGCGAGTAAAATCGCCAAATTTGGTAAAGTTATCTTTTATCTTGTGGATTACATATTGTTCAAGGTCGACACATTAAATGTTAGTAATGATTTAGAATTTGAATGGGAAGCGTCGGTTAGGGTCCAGATATTTAATAGATGGGGCCTTTCGATTTGGGCCTCTGTTATCCTCTTATTTCATCTCATGAATAGTAAGGGCACATTTCAATTACTTCTCACTATGGGCTTTTTAGTAAAAAAATATCATGGACATTCATTCACACAAAAACTAGGGGCAATGTTGGGTCATGATATTTTCTCTCTCTGGTAGGAGTAAATTGGGCTTACTCATTTAATTAATCCATTGGGCCTTTATTATTGAACTGTGAAAGTCATTGAGCCCAGTCACCATATTATTTCCATTTTAACCTATAAGACCGGCCTGCTTCAATGGATTGAATTTTAGACATTTTAATATCTATTACTTTAACTTGCAATGATGAAAAAACATGACGGTTGACTAGAGCACCTGCTATGCATTAATGTGGATGGGATCATAACCGGCCGGCGGTAGAAACAGTGACCAAAAGTAGTGGATAGACTACATGCAGTCGGCAGAACCCATCAGATCAAGGGGTGTGTCAGGTAGTAGTGGGTGGCACAGTAATCCAGGCAGAGAGAGTATAACTTAGGAAGGAAGTCTTCACAAAGAGGTACGTTCTCATACACACTATCATTCATAATCACATACACACAATCGAGAATTATTATCTCTCTTAAGACACTAGACATTACATCCTCCATTGTTAACCTTGTAAACACGCCATCGACTTTCACGCTCGAAGCTATCCCCACGGAGGAATGTACCGCCAAGCTTGTGGTGTTTATCGTGTTTATGCGGTGATCAGGCGCGCCTTACGTGATTGAGACGTGGCGAGAAGATCTCAAGCGTTAACAAATGGTATTTATCAGATCTTACCATCACTACAATTAAATGACACTTCATTAACTCTTCAACTTCAAAAAATATATAAGTGTATTATTTTCAGCCATTTTAACTTGTGTATTGTATGTAATTTTAGTTAAAAAGACAATTATTATGAGACGGTAGGTAGTACTAATATAACTGTCGGAGGGAGTGTTTTTTTAAAGTATGATGCAAGTAAACAACCTCCCAAACGCTACACACTTCGGACGTAACCTGCTTTTTACAATAGCGTTAAAAGGTTGAACTTCGCAAGACAAATACTAGATTTCTTTCCACGAGCAAAGACCACCCCAAGTATTCAAATTTGAGTGCTGGCGCGAAGTTGGGTCGTGATATTTTATCTATTTGGGCCAAGTGTATCGGGCTTATTCTTTTTTATTCTATCGGGCCTCTATTATTGAATTATTAAAATCATTAAGCTTTCCAATGATCGATATCATTTTCATTTCAAACTTATAAAACCTGCTTGGGTCAATGGATCAATCATTTAGACATTTTAAATATCTATAATCATTTTCGACCAGAATGATGAAAAGCATGTTTCATTTGACTAAAAAGAATCGCCATGCATTAATGTGGATGGATCAGAAATCGGTTTGGCAGAAATAGTGATCAAAATAGTGAACAAAGGAACAAACTACACGCAAATGGCAGAACCCATCTGTAAAGGGAATGTGTCGTAGAGGGTGGCACGGTAATTCGTGCAAGGAGGGTATAACTTAGCAAGGAAGTCTCCACCAAGAGGTAACGCTCTCATACTCTTCTTCATTAAAAAAATCGATATACACGAGAATTATTATTATCTCGATATCAATACACTAGTGATATAACCTCTGCTTTCTTAAAAACCTTGTGAATTCACATACCGATTCTCACGCCGAAGCTATCCTCGACGGGAACCACCCAAGCTTCTTGTGGTGTTTATCAGGTTTACGCTGCGGTGATCGTGGACGCTTTTAGGTGATTGGGACGTGACGAAGGATCTGGCGCTAACATTGGCGCTTAGAAGGAGGGCTCTTTTCAATCACAATTGTTTAAATTTGCTTCAAGAATGATGAGGAGTAGAGATGTAACACCAAAGGGCAAAAAGGATGGTCGTTAGTTCATCACCGCCTCAGATCTCCGTAAAGGATCGGCTGGGTCCTTCTAAAAGTGGTCGAGAGACGGCTTCTAAGAACGATTCGTAAGAACTTCGTCCAAGATCCATGGTGGAGCCAGACGGAAGTTAGTTTTAACGCCGATAAGGGCGTGATCCCAATCCGGAACGGGTAAAGGTTCACCAAACCAGACTCATCATCAAGAAGTGGTCAAGAGGACCGAGCTACCAAGTTGGCAAGGATGGATGACGAAGCGGATAAGGCTTTGAGGTTCTGTTAAGACAAAGGAAGATATAGCCAACAGATGCTTCGTGTGAATGAGTCGAGACGAAGCATCTAGCCATTTTCACTCCAAGGACGTAAGTAGGTATAAGGAAGTACCCTGCCTAAGGGTAAGGAACCGGAACATTCTACGATGTGTCCCAGGATCATTCTCAAGAGAGAGGAGATCGAGGAGCAGAACGCCTTCTACCTCAAAGAAGGTAATCGACAACAGTTAGATCAATTCATCGTGACGATGAAAGACGGAAGGAGCAGTGTCGAGAGAAATTATGTCGAAACCCCAAGGGGAGAATACTGCTATAATCGTTTCTCATCATGAGGATGAAACTTTTACGACCTAGTAAATCAAGAAGTCCCGTGAAAGGCTTATAAGATCGGCAGGAAGGGTCGATCCATTCCAAAACCTAGTGTCGCCCCAGAAAGGAGATCTCATCACAACCCAAGGTGTTGATTTTCTCGTTAGAGAGTTGAAAGAACTTCTAAACAATCGGGTCGAGGTACAACAGTGAAAGATATTTCGTAAGAAGGCATCCCTTTACCTCCGATATTCTCAAGGAGAAAGCAGATGCTACCAAAAAGTTACCTCGCATGGAGAACTATGATGGGTCGAGATCCTTATGACCATAGTCAAAGCGTCAATCGATTAATGGATTACTACGACTTTATCGATGTCGCTAAATGTCACACTTTTGTCACTACTTTGAGAAAAGACGCGACAAGGGATGGGGACTTTACCATCGGATTCTATCTCCTCGTGGTCCGAACTTTGTGATAAGTTCCATGCTCGCTTTTGAAGCAACCAAGAAGGGGAAGCCTCATGTGTTCTTTAAGACAAGTCCCAGTAGCTTCACCAATGAATCTTTAAGCCAATATGTAAAGAGGTTTAGGGAAGCAATGGACAGTGTCCGATCTTAATGATCTCCAAGTCATTGGATTATTCCGTAATGGGCCGGATCTCGTTAAATCGGAGAAATTGGTAAAGAAATTGATGTTTCACCATCCGAAGAGTTTCAGCAGGTTTTCGACAAAGCGTATAAGGCTATATTGTTGTGGAAGAGGCTATGAATAGTCTCAAGAATCCTTCTTTGAGCCAATCAAAGGAAGTAGAGGTTCCCAAGACCGATGTTGATCAGAGAAGAGGAGGAGGTTACAACCAAAGGCGTATGTAGTTCAAGAAGTACAATAACTCGTGGCGACAAGGCGCAAAGCAGTCAGACACTGCTCCTACCCCGGAAGGTTAATAAGGTTTATACCCAGCTTGAATACGTAGAGGTCGATAATTTTGGATCGATCCGAAACCAAATTTTCTTTGAACCACTCGTGATAATTACAAACGGACATGGCAACCCTCAGAATATTGTGGTTATCATCAAGTCAGCGGGTCACGACACTAATGAATGTTGTAATCTAAAGGATTTTGTAGAAAACAAGATTAAAAGTGGCTTGCTGATTCAATATGTGGCTGAGAAAGACCGTCAAAATCAGCAGGTTATCGATCGCACTGCTCGAACAGCCTGGCACCGCTTTGCTCAAAATGCTCCACCGCCAAGACAAGTCGTTGATGTAATAACCGTGGGTCTGCTGGGAAATTAGTAGGGAAGAAGAGGAGGTCTTATCTTGATTCAGCTTATGTCAATAACCGATGCTACTCAAGGTCGATGTGCCTTTCCAGAACTCGTTATTTCATTTACAGATGCGGATTATCCTTCGGAGCCCATTGAACCGCATTGAAGGAGCATTGGTGATCACAAAGACAAGTTGGGCTCAAGTGGATGTGAAACGATGATGATAGATAACGGATCTTCTGTGGACATTCTTTATGCCCATGCTTATCAAAGAATGCATCTCGATGAGCACAAAATGGAGGCCTGACAGAGGCTCCTCTATATGGTTTCTAAACGATCCTGGCCAAAGTGGCAGACTATGAACTCCCCGTCATCTTCTAAGACTACCACAAAGAAGTGGAGATAACTTGTAAATTTTATATGTCAGACATGTGGATTCTACCACAACGCCATTTTGGGAAGACCTACATCGACAAATTTTTCAGTCAGAATTCCATCCCACATTTCAAAATCAAGTTCCCACAAAGACATGGAGTAGAGAGAGGATGGGTGATTTGGATCTCGCCCAAGATGTTATCTAATTTCGCTATTTCATCCGAATGGGGTCCGAACAAAGAAAGACGATGGCAATTGAAATCGAAACCTTCACCGAGAGCGATTCAATCGCTGGTAATCTCTCACGGAGGAACGGAGGAAATTGAGTTGGTCATCTAAAGTTTCGGACAAGACAAATGAAGATTGGTTCTGCTTACTGTAACCTCTTCTGATTTAATCTTGTGGAACTTTTACGATGCTATGTCGATATTTTTGCATGGGAACCACAAGATATGCCTCGAGTCAAATTTTAAGGTTCATTGAGCATAAACCGAGATAGATCCTTCAAAAAGCCCGCCTGTAAGAAAGGATATTTGCTCCAGAACGCCAAAAGATCATCGACGAAGAAGTTGCAAAATTGTCGGTCAGCCGACTTCATCTATGAGATTGATTACCCGAGTGGATAAGAAATGTAGTATTGGTGCGTAAGCATAATGGAAAGTGGCGGGTTTCAGATCGACTACACCGACCTCAACAAAGCTCGTCCGAAGGACTTTTATCCTCCCATTTCCATATCGATCAAATTTTATCGATGCCACTTTGGTATGCATTATTAAGTTTTATGGATGCTTTTTCAAAGTTATCATCAAATATCCATGTGCAAAGAAGACATTCCAAAACAAAGATTCATTACACACCGCTCGGTGTACGCGCAGACAAAAAATGACTTTTGGTCCGATTAATGCCGGAGCTACCTATCGAGGATGATGAACTTTATATTCAATAGACAAAATGGGAGGAACATGGAGGTTTATGTAGATGACATGATCGTGAAGAGTATGCAAATTCGTAAACATTTAGACGATCTAGAGGAATGTTTTCAAACTATTCATCATCGATAACCGCGACTTAATCCAACCAAATGTACTTTCTACCAAGGCCGAAAATTTCGGGTTATCCGTCACCAAAGGGCATCGGGGCCAATCCAGAAGATCCAGCCATCCTCGACATGAAGACTCCTCACCATTCAAAGACGCTCAACATTCGATCGGTAGGATGCATGCTTTAAGGAGGTTCGTCGCCAAACCGCAGTAAAGATGTCTTCCTTCTTCGATACATCAAGGACCAAGAATGCGAAGACATTCCAAAGGACTTCCAAGTGTGAAGATGCTTTTCAAAGTATAAAGACGATCCGTCTTCTACTCCTTTATTGGTCAAGTTCGTCCCAAAGCAGAGACTTTCAGATTTGTACTCGCGCCGGCCTTAAAGCGATTGGAGCAGCTTTTGATTCGGGAGATCGTGGGAAGCAAAGATCCGCCTATTACGCCACCACGCCCCACGAGATGTCAAACCAGTATCCTAACATTGAGAAATTTGCCTTTGCTTTAATAATTGCCAGAGAAAGCTTTGGCAAGATTTTCAAGGTCGACTCGGTCGCCTACACACGATCAACCGTCAAGAAGGTGATGGGCAAGCAGGTCTCGGTAGATTAAAGCAAGATGGACTATGGAATTGTCCCGCTTTTTATCGAGTATCATCCCCGAATCGCCATCAAAGGCCAAGCTCTTCGTCGATTTTACGGTAGAATGTTCGCTCACCGGCAGATACGGTTATCGGAAGCCGAATCTTCCGATCGAAAGCAAAGGGTCGTTATTCGCCAGGTCGAAAGCGTGGACGTCAGATGCGATGGATCCTCACGGATGAATGTTAGTGGAGCAGAATTATTCTAATAAGTCCCGAGGGATTTAAGGTTCAAAGCAGTTATCGATTCGGGTTTAAAGCAACAAATAATGAGGCCGAAAGTATGGCAAGCAAGAGTGTCCGATTAGCGAAGAGTCTCAAGTCCAACAGCTTAATTATCTATAGTGATTCTCATTGGTCGTTAAACACTATTATCGAGATTATGGTTTTGGGAACCCGAATGATCAAATATCCGCTGAGTTAAGAAACCAACTTCAATTTTTTTGCTTCATACGAAGTTTCAAAGCGCTATAGAGCTTAACGATAATTCTATCGCCGATGCTTTGTTTAAATTGGCCACTACGGATGCAGATGTCTTTCATGGATCGGTGTATTTGGAAATTTTGCAAAGAAATGAAAGTGTTCAACATGAAATGTTGATGATGTGCATCGAGCTTAACAAACCGTTGGACGACCCCCTACATCGAGTATTCGCGATGATGGCGTCCTTCCTTCTGGATCGATGTCGGCAAAGAAGATCAAATACAAGAGTACTAATTTTAATTTTATTGATGGGGATCTTTATCGATCGCTTTTCTCACCATTATTGAAATGTTTGGTTCCGTCTGCCGAGTATGCTCTTCTGGGAAGTTCATGAAAGGATTTACATGATCATACGGTCGCCAAGTCTTTCGCACACAAAGTATTTCGACAAGGTTACTATATCAATCGACAATTTTCAAAGAAGCTACAGAAAGACGCCAAGAATGTGAAAATGCCATTCAATAGTCCGGTTTCATTATCGCCCACCTAAGAGTTATATTCGATTCTATCTCCTATACCCTTCACCGTCTGGGGTAGATATATTGGGACCGCTACTCAAAGCTAAGGGTCGTTAGCTTTCATATAGTTGCTATTGATTATACGACCAAGTGGGTAGAGGTAAACCACTTATACGATAATGTAATCAGGAGTGCTTAAAGTTTGTAAAGGAGTCTGTGGTGTTTCGATTCGTAATCCCTAAAGTATTGATATCGGACAATGGACGCCAGTTCGTGGGTTCAAAATTTGAAGAATTTTTGAACGATTTAGGATTCAAAGACAAGAAGACTTCAGAGCTCATCCACAATGAACGGGCAAGTTGAGGTGACCAACAGACGTCACCGAATCTAATAAAGCGAAGATTGGATGAAGCTAAGGGAGATGGCGTAAGAATCATTGAAGCGCAAGCATGGGCATACCGAACTACGCCGAGGACTACTACAGGGATTCGCTTTCCGATTGGCCTACGGCATCGATGCCTTAGTCCCAAACGAGATCGGATCTCCAAGTCTTCGTAAGTCAATTCAAAGAAATCTACAATGACGAAGGATCAAGGCTAACTTGGACCGCTAGACGAAGTCGAGAGGAAGCTTTAATCAAATTGGTCGCTTATCAACGAAGGGTGGCCAAACATTATAACAAGGGTGTCAAACTTCGTAGATTCAAGTAGAGACTTCGCTCGAGAGAAGTCAAGCGCCTACACCTCGTAATCACGGAAAGCTAACGCCGAATCGGGAAGGGCTATATGAAGTGATCAAGTACCAAAGCCCTAAGATTTTATCGATTAAAGGCACTCGACGGCCCGAGATCAAGAATACATGGTACGCCGGGCAGCTTCTAAGTATTTTCAATAAAGTTCAAGCCGGGTTTATCGGGAAGTCCGTATACACAAACCGTTTGATATCAATAAAAGATCACTTTTCTACAAATTATCACCTGGTCTTATTGGTCCGATGGTGTAAGGAGGTACGGTAGGACTCACTGGCCATTCGATGGTAGCCCCAAGTCCTTTTGGTCCTATATTGATCTTATATCGATGGTCACTATTGGTCCGATGGTGTAAGGAGGTATGGTAGGACTCATTGGGCCATTCGATGGTAGCCCCAGTCCTTTTGGTCCTATATTGATCTTATCGAGGTGGTAAGTCAATGGTCACTATCGGGTCCGATGGTGTAAGGAGGTATGGTAGGACTGTGCCATTCGATGGTAGCCCCAAGTCCTTTTTCGGGTCCTATATCGATCTTATCAGGTGGTAAGTCAATGGTCACTATTGGTCCGATGGTGTAAGGAGGTATGGTAGGACTCACGGCCATTCGATGGTAGCCCTGTGTCCTTTTGGTCCTATATCGATCTTATTAGGGTGGTAAGTCAATGGTCACTATTGGTCCGATGGTGTAAGGAGGTACGGTAGACTCTGGCCGCCATTCGATGGTAGCCCTGTGTCCTTTTGGTCCTATATTGATCTTATCGTGGTGGTAAGTCAATGGTCACTATTGGTCCGATGGTGTAAGTGAGGTATGGTAGGACTCACCGCCATTCGATGGTAGCCCCAAGTCCTTTTGGTCCTATATTGATCTTATCGTGGTGGTAAGTCAATGGTCATTATTAATCCTTATGTCTTGGTTCTTATCTGCTTGTTGTCAAATTTACTTCACATATAATTGATCTCACTCTTCTGCATCATGAGTATAAGTTATTTATTCTGCTTAAGTGTTGAGTTCACTCATTAGTTCGCTTAACTTCAATCCTATCCGTAAAATTCAACTCACTTCATTGTATGAGTTAATCTGTTATATGCCATATCTAATTCAATAGTTCATTTTATCGATACTAAATTATCGACAAGAAACCGATCGAGATGTAAATTATAATCAAGATAGCTTAGAGATTTATCAATAAGCATAAAATGTTCATTTCATTTAAATCGATTAAATTACATAAACATAAAAAAAAAAAAAATTAAATATTTACATAGAATCAAAAACATAATACATATTCAGGCACCGCCTTCACCATCGGAATTGAGAAGTGTCGGGTCCAATCGAAAGCAAATTGATAGCTTCTCTTCCTCGCTCCCCGACAGCCCTCATATCCCTCGTAATAGACCTTCATGATTTCTACATTGAGTTCATCCGAAGTCCCTATACTCGCCTCAATCTTTCAAGCTCTTCAATGTAACAGGCCTCGCCCCTCAAGGTCTTTTATCTTATGGCGAAGTTTATGACGCTTGGTCTGTGCCTTCGAGCTTCATCCCGGATCTTCGCCCCGCCTTCACCAAGTCAAGGATTAGTTTTGGCTGGGTCAAGAGAACTCCTCATTTTTCGCTTTCAAGTAAGTTCTTCAACCAAGCCAAAGATTCAGTTGGTCGATTTTGTTCGATCGGCTTCGGATGCAGCCCAACTCATCTCAGGGTCCTCGGTTCATCATCGATGTCTTCAAATCCATCTTGCCCGATCCAATTTCTTTCAAGACCATTGATGGTATGAAAAGCATCTTCATGACCAGCCTCTTTTTCTGGTCCAAGGTCGATTTCAAAGATGTTTATTTTCGACGCATGAAATCTTCCTCGCTTTCTCCATTTATGTGTCTCTTGACGCAACGTCCAAGACAAAGATTAGCCTCGCACATTTTCAAAGTACTCAAGTTAAATTCTAAAATGCTCAAGGAAATAGATATGTAAAGGAAGAAGTTATTATTGTTTACCTCGCCGATAACTCATTCCTTCATCGAGAAGATTTCGTCTGCAGTGATCACCGAACCGGTGATCGCCAAGCAGGTCGAACTAAAGCCCCAAGAGGTCGAAAGGAAAGTGGCATTGAACCCGGGCCATAGGGTCTGGAGATCCCATGCCTTCGCAGACGATAACTTTGACCAAGGACCGGCCGTCTTAGGAGAAGGTCTCTGCCTTTTCGTGGGAAAGAGTAGGTGGGTTTGGGTGTAGGTTCAAAGATAAACGGCTTCGATTATGGGAGATTTGTTTGAATTAGGTTCTTTGGGTGTTGAAGCGGATGCGAACTTGGATGACTCTCGTGGGTACGCTTCTTTTTCGATAACGCTGAATCCTTCGCCCCTGGTCACCATCCTCTTCGACCAGATTTCTGCAGGAGGCACGAAGGGGAGGAACGACCAAGACCGAGGAACCCCGAGTTCTTCTTGGCCAGTTAATGGGGTTATTTTTGTTTTAGTTTTTGGTCCTAAGTATACTCTTCGATCAGACGATCAAGTAAGTCACCTGATCGAGGAATGGTGTTGGGGGTTGGTTCTGTTTCTAATATAGGTTCGGGAGGATTTACTAGAGGAACTGACCTTGGTTTTCTGGTAGCCCTCCTCTTTTGTCGAGGGTGAAGGGTCTCTTCTGGTATGAGAACCTCTTCTACTCTTTTTTCCTCGTTGAAATTCATCCGTATGAATTTCTGGTGTTGGATATACTTCAGGGATAGCTTCGGTGGGTGTAGCTTCGAGTACTTCCGAAGACTTCCCAGATAAAAAATCTTCAAGCTCCCTTACTTCTGCAGAGCTCGGCCTGATCAAAGATACTGCACAAATCAAACAATTCCATGTTATAATTATATTTTATGAAATATTTTCAAAAAATATATATATATTTGAAATAAGTGGGACTTACGCTTACGGTCATACAACCACGCTTCGCTTCGAGAGGAGTCCGATTTCCACCCTCCTTCGGAAAATTGTCAAAAGCTCCATCATCTCCACTTCTCGCTTCTTCGTAAACATCTCCAAGTCGGCAGATATTTTTTCGTCCGTTGCCCGATTCGGAGAAGAGATTTCGTGGCCTTTGACGAAGAACCATTTTTCGTGCCATCCCCTATCGTCAAGGGGTGTTCACCAAATAACGTCTCACAAATTTCTCCGCATTTCGGAGATCAGTTACGAGGGCTTGAACCCCTTTTTCTCGGACTGCATTTATCTTGTAGCAAAGAAAGAAGAAGTCCAAAGTGAGGGCTCAACGCCAAGTTCATGATGTAAGGCCACGAAGGCCGAATATGGATGTAGGAGTTCGCACCAGCCACAAAAATCCTACACCCAAAACCCCCAAGAGGGTCACTTATGAAGATATGAAGAGGAATCGAACCCCCTTCCAAAGAAGTCACCGGTACTACCGCCCATCCATCCTTCGTGCCGTTGATACATTTTCTCAGAACGGGTACTCGACAAGACGGGTGTCTGAATGTGGAACCGAAGTTCGAACTCTCTTCGCTCAAATTTCGGCCATGATAAGGAGTGTTAGACGCGAGAATCGCCTGCACTCCTATAATAGTCGAGAGGGGTTTTCGGGTTTTCTGGCTTGGGATTCGCACTCGAGGTCCCCTCGAAGATTTAGGTTTGGGGAACCACATGTGATGGGTGTTACAAGTATGGGAGAACTCGCTCGTGGTTTCGAGAAGCCATTTGTGAATATTTGCAGAGAAAGAGATCGTAAATTTTAAGGCGCCGAATTTCAAATGAAATGTAAAATCGCCAAAATTGGTAAAGTTATCCTTTATATCGATTTGCTACATTTGATTAGTACAAGGCCGGTAGCATTAATTGTTAGTAATAATTTGAATTTGAATGGGAAGCGTCCGGCCGGTCCCGTACATAATGAATAGAGTCATTCGAATCGGGCCCTTAACTTCCTTTCAATTCATTTCACGGACAATAAATGGGTACGCTTTTTTACATCTTGCCATTTATCGATTCTCGAAAAAATATCATGGATTGTTTATAGTTTTCTATTAAACATTTTGTTCAACAAAAACTAGAAGCAATGTTGGGTCGTGATATTTTATCTATTTGGGCCAAGTGTATTGGGCTTATTCTTTTTATTCTATTGGGCCTCTATTATTGAATTATTAAAATCATTAAGCCCAATGATCGTATCATTTTCATTTCAAACTTATAAAACCGGGTCTGGTCAATGGATCAATCATTTAGACATTTTAAATATCTATAATCTTTGACCAGAATGATGAAAAAAAGCATGTCGGTTGACTAAAGAATCGCCACGCATTAATGTGGATGGGATCAGAATCTATTACGGCAGAGAAATAGTGATCAAAAGCAATGAACAAACTATACGCAAATTAAGCAGAAACCCATCGGGTAAAGGGAATGTGTCGTAGTAGTAGTGGGCACTTAATTAAAAAGAAGAAGGGTATAACTTAGCAAGGAAGTCTCTACCAAAGATGCGACGCTCATACTCTTCTTCATTAAAAATCGATATATACAGAGAATTATTATTATCTCTCGATATCAATACACTCAGGTGATATAACCTCTGCTTTCTAAAAACCCTGAATTCACATATCGATTCTCACACCGAAAGCTATCCCCGACGGGAACCCGCCATCGAAGCTTGTGGTGTTTATTGTGTTTACGTTGCAGGATCAGGACGTTTTAGGTGATTGGGACGTGACGAAGGATCTTGGCGTTAACAGGAAGCAAGCACATTGATTGTTTCACTACTATTTTTAAGGTACGCTGACTTTTTTGCCCACCGGAATTGATTTTTATTTTGACTTGAACTTGATAAGCTTATGATTTGGGCATTTGATCCGCCTGGGCACGAATTAAACGTTGTAGATTTCAATGTTGATTAGGATATTTGAGCTCTCTAGAACTTTAAAGTTTAATTATTTATGGGTTTTTGATTATTTTTTTTCAGTCAGAAAGGAAACTGGATGCATCCGCTAAAATATAATTAAACTTGTTGTACCGAATTGTAGTAGTATAATGCATCAAAGGTTTATTTGGTTAGAAAGATGGCGCTGATGTTGGAATCAAATCACATTGGTTCTTTGAGATCGAATCAGTTAATAAGAAGTTGGTGAATTGTAATACTGGGTTTGGTTTTGGTGCTAAGTTTGTTGAACCAGAGTCTGTAGAAGGCAGAACTGCATCTGCTATTATAATTTACATATCTACTGGAAATGGTACTACTAGTCTTTTGATGAATATTGTATGGTATATATTTGGTGAATTTGAATAGTAGAATCAACGGGTGAGCTTACATTGATGCCTGTTTGTTGAATTATGGATCAATTTTCCAAGTTGCTTTGTGGTTCTTGTGAATGAAGTTAACAAGGAGATGAAGTGCAAAATTGTGGGATTGGAAGTACAATGACGGGAGGTTCAAGGGGTTTTCGTACCGGAAGTTATGGATCTCTGCAAAAACAACAGACCCCAAATGGTGGGTTGCGGGCTCAGAATTATATTGTCGTGCGCAAGCATTCAAGGATGTCACTTTCTGGTTCAAGAGAGAAGGAAAGGTTTCTCCCCTATATTTTCAGACATTTTGCTCGAAGGAGTATTGCCATGGTGATTTTGGTTATCACTGCTCTTGCGTTCTGTATGTCAGTGTTCTTTACAGTTAGTAGAGGTTTGTTTCATATATTTTTTTCTCTTTTGTGTTATTCATTTATTTCTACGCGAGGGGCATGCAATATATAAATGTTTGTTGTTAATCACTATAGTATATCTAACTGTTCTGTAAGAAAAATACTCTGTTGATTTTACTTTTTGATACTCATCTTGAGACTTGAGTCAACTGTTGTTAGTGAAAGTTTGGACTTGGAACTTGTACATACTTGGTGGCTAACTTTGTTCGATATTACAATTCATGCATAGGACAATAGGGTCAGAACCACAAACTAACTATAATTCTTTCATTAGGGGAGGAATTGAGTGGAGGGGTGTTGGTTTGCAGATTTAAGAACATAAATACAATCAACATTGATGTAAAGCGGAAGCATGATATAAATCATATTTAAAATTTTTACTGCAATCCCAGGATCGATATTATTAATCGAGGAGAGATAAAAGATATACCTTAAGAAGATGAACCAACTCCTTGATTTGGTCTTCAAGTTCCAATCCTTTTCTCATCGTGCTCCTTCAAAACCTCGGATCAAACGTTAGCTACTCAGTGTGTGTAGAGTTCTAAAGGTGATCCACAAAGAGAATATGATTGAAGAAGTAAAATTTAGTTTTTTCCAAACCCTGGGTGGTTAGCCCTAATTCTCACTCCCACTCCTAACTCTTTAGGTTGTAGAAAATTATAACATGGTATCTCTATACTCACAGATGTGTTAACCCTTTATCTATCATAAGGCCTCTCCTTATATAGATGTTGGTTGATTTCACAATCGATTATTTGCGCAAGCATACACAGTCAGCAAGTAATAAAATGATAAAATAAAGTGTCGTACCCACAGGGAATTTCAATCAATAAACTCCAACTACTAGTACCATATCAATTCAATTTTATTTAAACAACCTCAATTTGTGATTTTCTAATTAAGAAAACTAAAATTAACTAATCCAAATTGTATTACTCTAGAAATTAATTCAAATAAATAAAGATTAAGACTACAATATCCCCAATTATGTAATACAAATCAATTATCAAATTACTCCAGTTATCACGTTTCCTGAATTGTTAACAGGAATTCTAGTTGTTAAAAGCCATTTCCCAAGTGGTCAAATAACATTTATTTAATTCTATTAATTCTGAGATATCCCTATGCAAAATAATCAAATTAAACAGTTACATGCAGTGAAAAGAGATATTCCTATTCAATTCACAACCCTAATTATTTATCTCATGCAAATAATTAAACATACATGTTATCATGTTCAGTTCTAACCCTAGATTTCATCTGCCGAATCTATCTAGTGTAACACAATAATTATTGACCAAATAATTAATCAATAAGCACAAAACATGGTAAACAATTCACTTTGACGTAAATACAGGATTAAATTGAATAATCAATTCATAAACATAAAAGGTTCACTTTGTAGTCTTAATTAAAAAGTTAGCTCATACTGAAAAATAAAACCAAAAATCCCATGAAAATCATCTCAACAGAATTACAAAACTGAAATAGAAAAGAAAAAGAAAACTCTAAAGCAATCCTCCAATCTTCAATCTTCAACTTGAATTCTATTTTCCCAATTCTCTGTTGTTCCTTGATTAGTCTCCAACTTGTTGTTAATCTCCCTGTGCCCCCTAATTTGCTTCCTTAAATACTTCTTTTCTTTTTAAGGTTCTTATTCCTCCTCAACCTTCCATCTTGCACGCGCGTTGCCAGTCCATATTTAGCTCCAGCGCCCCGGCGCTGTACTCCTTCCTCAGCCATTTACGCTTTTGCCCTTAATGATGCAGAAAGTCCCGTCTTGTCCCTGCTTAGCTCAACTGCAAAATAACGAATAAATACATAAAAATTATTCTAAGACTTGAAAACAACAATAAATCAAACCCGAATATATCCAATTCATAGGTATTTCACCCACTCATCAATAGACTTCTTTCTAAACTCTTTAGGACTTAGGGTTTTAATTTAATTCCTAAACTATTTAGGAACTAAATTATTTATAATAATACTAATAATAAGACTCCTCTTATTAATTTATAATTAGTATTTCTCCAAATACTTAATTATAATTATAAATTTTAGTATTTCTCCAATTACTAAATTATTATTATTAAGTCGTTACTTCTAAAATTATATTTCTTTTTTATGGTGTGACCCTTTAGGTTCAATATTATCTAGGTAGTAGTAGAATAAATAAATTAGAACCATTTTAATATTATTTATAATGAATTAAACTCCTTAATTCAAATATAAATATAAATAAATAATATTTATTCTACATCATGAGAGACACCTCTCCGCATATCATGACTATCCGGATAATATGAAATCAACGTTAATCACAAAGAACCTATTTCGTGAATAGTTACTATACAATTCAATCATTCAATCAACATGAAATTACTGACAAGTCTTATTTATTTGATCATATGCATTTCGATTCTCAAATGCACAACTCTAGTTAATGTAAATTAGATACCCTTTCTAATTTTTATTCACCTTGACCAAGAATTTCTGAGTTGACATTTATCGAATCGCATAGGACATTCTCTCACTTTACTGGAACTGGTAATCTATTGTTGATCATTTATCTACCTCCATATCCATTTTATTATACTCGAACATACCCTTTGATATACACAAAAAGTCTTTAAGGAATATGACAAAATATAATTCATAATACACAAGGTACTATGATGATCCAATGATTACTTGTACTACTATCACTATAGGAACTTCTATTGTCAGGCAAGTAAAACTCCATTAGGGTTTCTTCAAGAGAGTCACGTTCAGTGAACTTATTCTCCAATAAACACCTACATACTTGCTTTAGTGTCTCCACACAAATGATTATGAGATTAATAATCTTCTTCAACAAAGCAAGCATATTATGTACTAATCTATCCGAAATCAGTAACCCCACATTAGTGATCCAACAATTAGGAACATTTTAGTTTTAGAGCTTTCTAGAATTTAGATCTTATTTGCACGAACTCTTCATGATTTTAAAAGCATTGCTCCAAAACTATGAGTTTATCACATTTATTTATTCAACCAATTAACATGGATAAATAATGCTTTAAATTAAATGAATTCTTTTATTAATAAATGAACAAGATTACAAAGTAAATGCTTATCACATCCAATGTGATTGGCTTGAGGGCATACTACAGTATATCTAAATACTCTTTTGATTTTACTTTTTGATACTCATATCGAGACTTGAGTCAACTTTTGTTAGTGAAAGTTCAGACTTGGAACTTGTACATACTCGGTGGCTAACTTTGTTCAATATTACAATTCATGCAGAAGACAATAGGGTCAGAACCACAAACTAACTTTAATTCTTTCATTAGGGGAGGAATTGAGGGGAGGGGAGGGAGGGAGGGGAGGGGTGGGGTGGGGTGGGGTGGGGAAGGGAGGGATAGGATGAGCTCTACAGATACTAGGTATTAGTATTTTCTGAAGTTCTGTCTCATCTTGACCATATTGAATCATTAACCCCTAACTTGTTTTTGATACATGTATTATCGACATAGTTATTATAGCCTTATGCATGAAGTCACGTATGGCGATGGATCGCTGGACGCTTAAGCGACAAAGCGACCGCCATGGCGTCCGTAAAGGCGACAAGTCGTTTATAATGTGCAATTTATATATATTATATTTTACTTAACAAGTATATTAGCAATAAAATTTTATATACATTAAAACTTAAAACATAACATTATGGAATAACATTAAAGACATAATTATGTAAATACTTAGCAATAACAATCCAAAAACAACACACTTGATATTAAAAATTATTAAAAGAAATTAAGAATTCAACAAACACCACATAGAAAATAAAGTTGCAACCAACCATCACAAATATATAGTCTAATAACTAATAAAACACCACCATAGCAAGCCAAAATAATGTTTAGACTCTCTACACTAGTCTAGAAACAACATTCAATCAAAATCATCAGAGAAAAGGTCATCTTCATCTCTTCCACGAGAACTACTCTCATTCAAAGGCGTAGGTGGTGGTCTTTCTCCAAAATCATCCTCCACATCTTCATCATCATTTGGAATTCCCTCTTCTTCATCAACTTCATTATCGGAGTCGGAATCCATCAACCTTGATTCCTCGAAGTTGAACCACCACCACGCCGAGAGTATGTCACTAAATTATTACTAGTATTAGACGAGCATTCCTTGAAAGATTGCGACCCTCAAGCGTGTTGGATGCACCGGTTGCTCGATCCACATCATTCCATGTAAGATCCCCCCGGGATGAACAACATCGGCATCATTATCGATCCATTCATTACCCCATTCAAAGTCATCAATGACTAATGGATCAAAATTATTGCCATTGAATGGTATGCCACATTCAGAGAAAAATCGGCAACGTGCATTTGGACTCTCTCCTTTTCCTCCGGTGTCCTCAACCGACTTTCAATACTCGTTTGGCTCAAACGCTGCTATATCTCTCCTCTACAACTTCTTTGGAGTCTTCCTTAGAAGTGCTTCAACCGTCTTAGCTTTTGGTTGTGGAACTTGGAATTGAAATCTGATATTCTTCCTTTTGAAGTCAGTCCCGTAACTTGGGATAGTGTTAGAAGAAGTATTGGAAGCCATGCTTGGACGAAAGCGAGATGATTGTTTTCTTCGCACTTCTACTACATCATCATCATCATCTAGCTCAAGTGGCTTGTTCCTCTTTTTAATATTCAAAGCCGCTTGCATCTCCCTCATAATTTCTGTTGTTGTTTTGGGACACTTAGCTACATCTCCATAATTTCCGGCTAGATGTTGTTTGAGTCTTTTGATGCCCGAATGACATTTATTCCCACAAAGTGTACATTGCACGACATCCCTATTACTTAAATCCGGCCAATATCAATATTTCCAACCCGGATCGTTCGATTTAGCTTTTCTTTTAGGGTCCTTCGTTATATCATAATTATCGGCCCCCGAACTTTCCGCCATTTTTTTTCTAGTTTCTACAAAATACAATCAATCAAACAATATATTAGAGACAATTGAGACATTGACATATTTTTATTTTTACTTGTAAACAATAAACAACTCTCATATTACAGTGGAAAATACATATACATAAAGTGTAAAAATGATGACAATTATGAAACTTAATTAATATTCAATGCATTTTATCTATCTATTGAAAAAAAAATTCCAGCATTTTATCTATATATTGGAAAAAAAATTCCAAAGACATTAGTACATACTACATATATAAAATATAAATATATAAATTTATATATATATATATATAAATTTATATTTATATATATTATATAAAACATAAATATATAAATTTATATATATGTGACAATTGACAAATTGTGGAGATGGTGTAAAAGAAATAAAGAAGCAAAGATATCACGACCCATAAAGAAGAAGCAAAGATATCACGAAGTTGGAATGACAGAGAAGAGAGAAAGAGAAGAAAAGAAATCGGAGAAGAAACAGAAGAAAGATAACACCCCCTTTCCAAAATAGAAAGAGAGGTTACTCAAAAATACAACAAAACTAATAAATTTAATAGCAAGGCTCAAAGCCACAAAAAAGAATAGTCTTAATAATCGATAAATACCTCAAGTCAACCATAATAAATTTCAAACCTGCTCAAACCACAATCTAAAATAATTATTACAATTCCAAGTAAATCGACACATCAAGTCTAAATCGGATATTTCTAAATCATTGGAATGAATGGAGCTCTCATCACACTTCGCCCTCGTCCCTCGACACCGTGGGAAGAAAAAAACACAAGATGAGCCAAATGCCCAAAGACGGATATAGAATACAATTAATGAACCAAATAACTAACTCAATTTAAATGAAATGAGATGAAATGAATCAAACGAAACGAATAAAACTAACACAACAAAATAGTAGTCAATCAAATGGTCGGGTGTTATTTCACACCGAGCTCGTAACAAAATAGAATATACCTTGCCACACAGCAAGTCAAATAATGCCACATGTAAATCTCATAATGCCACACAGTAAGTCACACACATTGGACCGCGAATCCAATGATGTAAAATCCAAGGCGTGTTTGGCACAAACATCACCAATCCGCATAATGTAATGTAATATAAAACTAGGGTCGCACCCATACGCCTCCCACAACAAAACACCAAATGGCCAACTCCCACCGGAGCACAAAACGGAGACGCTGTGGATCGATCACACCGCCACACGGAAGGTGTCATGCCTCTAGTGCTAAGAGGATATGCTCGTGGTACCCCATTGTGTGGTTATAGCTCGTATACCCTATGGTATTCTAACAAAAAAATATAATGTCACAACACATGCACAAAATATCAACACAAAGGGTTCTAACGTACATGTTAAATCTAAAACTAATCATCAACACACGCCTCTAAAAAATAATAACATGTACATCACTACAAATATCAAAATAAAATTTAGACATGATGCCCTAGTCTAAAGAATACAAATATGAATTCTAATACAACGCCAAAATAAATTTATCACAATAAATTGACAAGGGACAATTATGAGAGACAATACTAAATTTCAAAAATAATAACAAAACTAACAAATCAAAAACAAAAGAGTTTCATTTGAAAGAGTACTAATCCGTGCACTCGGATTAAGCAATGTAATACCCAAAATATATTCCAAAAACTCGCTTTGACTCTTCCCGCTTAATCTAAATAAAGTAAAATACAATTTTATTACAAACTTAACAATCTCTAACATAATGTTATTTTAATTTATTATTAAGTAAATTTATAATTTTATCATTAGAATAATTAATTAGTATACACAATTTTCAATTTAATTTATAATAACATAAGTGAGTTAATATAGAACAAACAAAGATAATTTATATATATAATGCACTACCGTATCATATATTTATATATAAATTATATCTAGCATAAATGAGTTAATATATATATACATAGATACTACTGCATAAAAATATAAATATATATATATATACACCGCAAATCAAGAATTTAAAAATATACACATATCTATTAATGTAATATATATATACACATCATCATACAATATATAAATTTCTAATCCTTCATGATGAGTTTAGATCCTTATTTGATTACCTAAGTAATGAATAAATTGAAGAAAACTCTTACCTTATTATCAATTGATGACTAACTTGTTTTTCTCTCTCTCTCACCACGCCTCTCTTTCTCTCTTCTTTCTATCAAAGTGTGTAGTGTAGTAAGATACAATATATGTGGTTTTAAGTTTTTTTTTTTTTTTTTTTTTTATAGATTAGATATTACCCACATATAAATTAAACTCAATCAAATTTTAAGGCCAAATTTAATCTCTTTAATTCATTTATTAATATTTATTAATCCACATAAATTAAATACACTTTGACCCAAAAAAAAAAAATAAAGTCCAATTAATATGTTTTAAAACAATTTTTTTTTCTTTTATTAATCAATTTATTTATTTATTTATTGGGTATTACATCACCTACCCTTTAAAAGGATTCCGCCCCTAATCAAAAGAATAGAACGCACCTAATTTTCAAAGAGATACGGATATTCCGCTCAATAGACTTCTCCATCTCCCATGTAGCCTCCCGCCCAATGATTTCTCCATAAAACTTTAACAAACGGAATAGTCTTCCTCCTCATAATTCGCTTCGACGATCCAAAATCGCGCCTCACATTGTTCTCACAAGTAAGATCCTCCCGAATCTTATCGAATCGGATATCGCACACACACGCAACGGATGATAATGATAACCCTCAACACCGACTACATGGAACACATTATGCACGTGAGCTAGTCATGAGGCAAAGCTAACCGACACGCAACTTCACCAACCTTTTCCAAAATCTCAAATGGACCGATATAACGTGGACTAAGTTTCCTTTTAACCCAAATCGACGAATGCCCTTCCAAGGAGAAACTTTTAGAAACACGTGCTCACCGGGTTCAAATTTAAAGTCCTCCTACGCTTATCAAGATAACACTTCGCCGTGATCGAGCCGACTTCAATTTCTCTTTAGCCACCGCTACCTTCTCCGTAGTGATTTGGACCAACTCAGCCCTTCTATGGCCCTTTCGCCAACCTCATCCCAACAAGTTGGTGCCCGACATTTCCTACCATACAACGCCTCAAATGGGGCCATTCCAATACTTGTATGCCAAATTGTGTTGTAAGCAAACTCAACTAAGCTCAAATAGTCATCCAATTACCCGACCACTCAAGTGCACAAGACCTCAACACGTCCTCCAACGTCCGAATAGTCCTTTCGGATTGCCCATCGGGCCATGGATGGAAAGAAGTAATCAAGTCGAGCCGAAAGTGCCCCAAGCTCGTTGAAATCCTTTCCAAAACTGAAGTGAACCGGGTCCCGATCTCAAACAATAGACACCGAGTACCATGAAGTCTTACAATCTCTCCGCCGAAAGAGATGTGCCAACCTATCCACCGAGTAACCCTCATGGATAGCCAAAAAGTGTGCCGATTTGGTCAACCGTCCACCACTACCCAAATGGCATCATTCTTCCCGAAAGTCTTTGGCAAAACCACCACAAAATCCATCGTGATATTCTCCCACTTCCACACCGGAATGTCTAATCGCTGCAACAAGCCACTAGCTCGTTGATGTTCTATCTTCACTGTCGACAAGTGAGGCACTTCCCAACATACTCACCACACATCCGCTTTCATCCCATTCCACCAAAAATTCCTCTTCAAATCCCTATACATCTTTGTAGAACTCGGATGAATTGAAAATGGCGAACTATGAACCTCACCTAACACACCTCTCGAATGATTGGATCCGATGGTACACACAACCGCTCACCCAACCAAATCACACCATGGTCATCAATACGTAAACTCAGATCGCTTCATTTCTCCTCTAGATTTCTGCGCCATACTCCACAACTCCCCATCTTCCTTTTGAGCTTTTTCGACCCATGAGATAAGAGAGGGCTCCACTCATACCCGCCAAATGCCCATCCGAACCTCGACATACAACTCCAACTCGATCCGCCCATATCTCAAATAAGTCGAGGTTGTGTAATAAAAATCGCTACACTCCTCGAACTCTTTCGGCAAGAGCATCCGCAACCACATTTGCCTTTCCCGGTGATATCGAATTCTAGCATCATAATCCTTTAGAAGCTCCAACCAACGCCCGCCTCATATCGAGTTCCTTCGAGTGAAAATGTATTTAAGACTTTTATGATCGGTGAAGATATCACAAGTCTCTCCATACAAATAGTGCCTCCAAATCTTTTAAGCAAAGATCATCACCGCTAACTCCAAATCACGTGTGTGGGGTAGTTCACCTCATAAGGTTTAAGTCGCCTAGAAGCATAAGCAATCACCTTACCGTGTTGCATCAAAACACACCCCAAGCCCTTCTTAGAAGCATCACTATAAACTGGTACCCTCCTATCCCCGACGCAAGAATGTAAGTATAGAGTGCCACAAGTCGCTTTCTTCAATTCCTCAAACTCTTCTCCGCCTCCTCATTCCACACAAACTTCGCGCCCTTTCTCATCAATCGAAGTCAATGGTAAGGCAAGTAAGGAAAATCCTTCCACAAACCGCCTATAATACCCTGCCAAACCCAAGAAACTCCTAATCTCTGTCACCGTAGTAGGTCTTCGCCATTTAGTGATAGCCTCAACCTTCGCAGATCCACTTTAATGCCTTCAAGCAGAAACAACGTGGCCCAAAAATGCAACTCGCTTCCAACTAAAATTCGTGATTTAGAGAATTTAGCATACAATTTCTTTCAAAATCCCCAACACCGCATGTAAGATGCTTCCTCACGCTCTTCCTTAGACTTGAGTAAACCAAAATATCATCAATAAAGACAATGACAAATTGGTCTAAGTACTTCTCTCAACACCCGATTCATCAAATCCATAAACACCGCCGAGCGTTAGTCACACCGAAAGGCATCACCGTAAACTCGTAATGCCCATATCGAGTAATTTAAAAGCCGCCTTAGGGATATCCTCATCCTCACTCTCAATCGATGATAGCCCGACCTCAAGTCTATTTTCGAAAAAATTTTTACCTCAAGTTGGTCAAACAAGTCATCAATCCTCAAGAATGGATACCGATTCTCGATGGTGATCTTGTTCAACTCTCTCGTAGTCTATACACAAATTTCATGACTCCATCCTTCTTCTTCTTCACAAACAAGATCGGAGCACCCACGGTGAAACACTCTACTGCTAATTACACCACGATCTAATAGTTCCTCGTGAATCGCCTCCTTTAACTCCCAAGAACTCCAATGGTGCCATCCGATCTGGCGCTTTAGAAATAGTTCGCAGACCAGAACAAGCTCAATAGCAAATTCCACTTCCCATCGCGGTGGCAACCCCGACAACTCCTCAGAAACACATCGGAAAAGTCACGGACAATCGGAACATCCTCAATACGAGACTCACCCTTAGAGGTATCTTTCACAAACGCCAAATACCCATCACAACCCTTGCCACCAACTTTCCAAATTCTTCAAAGTCAAATTAACTTCACCACTCTACTCTACCGAGAACCCCGATACACTAATTCTCGAGACTTCACATCTCCAAATATAACCTTCTTCACCGACAATCAATAGTGGCTTGGTGTTTATCCAACCACCCATCCCAAGAATGACATCAAAATCATGCATACACATCGGAAGAAGATTAACGCTACGGATCTTATCCCCAAAACTTATCGGACACCCTCGATACAAATCGTAAATAACAATGTAAGTCCCCATCTGGGTAGCAATAGACATCACGTAATCTAAAGATCGAGATGGCACACCCAAAGCCGAATAAAAAGACCGAAAGCAGCAACAACGGAATGAGTAGAACCAGATCAAATAAAATAGAAGCCTCGCGATTACCAACTAAAAGAGTGCCGTAAACAATACCGTGCACACCGCCACCGATTATATGTCAAGGCAAATATCGACCACCCCGACGCCGACCTCCATTGCCACCATTATCACCACCACCTCCACCATTTCCGCGTGGACCCAAGACAATCCCTAGCAATACGACCCATCCGCTCACACAAAAAAACATGCACCAAGAATTTCATGGCATCGCTCTTCCGGATGATTTGCCCCACAAGTAGCACAGGAGTTATCGAATTAGATTGGGTTACCCCACCACCGGTCCCGGATAACGACTCGATTTTGCCCCTCGCGACGATTTTCGTCCCTGCCGACGATTTTGTCCATACCAAGGTAGTCAAGTCGACGATTTTGCCCCTCGCCGAGGCATTTCGCCGATAACCCCTCGTTCGATTCTCGCCACGCCATCGCCTCGCCGCCACCACGATTCCTGCTCAATCGCCACCTCGACTTCTCCCATGCCGAATCAAGCTCAACCTCGCTGGTCATCTTCGCCCCTCTTCGACTCCCCTCGGCTTAGAAGACCGAAAGTCCTGCCGCCCATCTCAATATTTTTTTCGTCAGATTGCCATCACGACACGTCGAAACTTGTTGTTAATAAGATGTGGCGATACCTATAATGAATCCGCCACTTGAACTTCTCGCTTTGTTCGTCATAGCCCCTCGCCGAGGTTCCCGCAAACTCGCCAAACTTAGTAAACCTCGGCTATGAAGTCCGTGATGGACTCATCATCTTTTTCGTCGAATGGACAGATACTCTCAAGATAGCCTCTTTATCGCTAAATTGGAAGTATCACCGATAGAAGACCTCACAAAACTCCGCCCCAACTAAGTGTCTCAACATAACCATCACCCTTTGTCGTTTTCAACGCTTTCCACCACCTCTGTGCATCCCTTCCAATTTTGTAAAGCGCAAGCAGCAATCTCTCGATTATCCGAGCACCCCAATACATCAAAAATCTTTCTAGTGAGCAATCCAATTCTCTCGTGATCAATTGGAGTTGAGTTGAAATCAAGGATTGTGGTTTCGCTTCAAACCTTTCCAACCACACACACATTGGAACCCCTCACGACCACGACCATCTGCATTCCCTTCCTCAACATTTGTCTGTGGACCATTATTTCCGGGTTCTCTCCGTCAGAATTTTCGTGGCAAATGGCCGATCGCTTGTACCACCTGTGGCAACCAATCGAGGTAAAGCCGGTTCATCGCTCGATTCACCAAGGTAGCTAATCGAGCATTAATCTCGATCATTAGGTTGCTTTCATTCGACCGACCTTCACCTCTTCCCTATTGTTACCTCGCCTCAAAGAACTCTAGTTGATCTTCGAGCCATCTAAGAAAGAGATCACTTAATATAAACAAAGAAGATTAGAGACAAATTTGAATATAGCGGATATGATAACCGAATGTAAAATCAAATGTAACAAAAACCTAACCTGTAAGTCTACCCATAACTCATGTGTCAAACCTAAATAGGTTTTCTACAAGAAAGAACTCTAAGCTCGATACTAACTCAGAACACCCCTTTTCCAAAATATAAAGAGAGGTTACTCAAAATACAACAAAACTAATAAATTTAATAGCAAGGCTCAAAGCCACAAAAGAATAGTCTTAATAACCGATAAATACCTCAAGTCAACCATAATAAATTTCCAACCTGCTCAAACCACAATCTAAAATAATTATTACAATTCCAAATAAATCAACACATCAAGTCTAAATCGGATATTTCTAAATCATCGAATGAATGGAGCTCTCATCACACTCGCCCTCGTCCCCCGACACCGCCGAAGAAAAAACACAAAGATGAGCCAAATGCCCAAAGACGGATATGTAATACAATTAATGAACCAAATAACTAACTCAATTTAAATGAAATGAGATGAAATGAATCAAACGAAACGAATAAAACTAACACAACAAAATAGTAGTCAATCAAATGGGTCGGGTGTTATTTCATACCGAGCTCGTAACAAAAATAGAATATACCTCGCCACACAGTAAGTCAAATAATGCCACATGTGCAAATCTCATAATGCCACACAGTAAGTCACACACATTGGACCGCGAATCCAATGCATGTAAAATCTAAGGCGTGTTTGGCACAAACATCACCAATCCGCATAATGTAATGTATCAAAACTAGGGTCACCCATACGCCCCCACAACAAAAAAACACCAAATGGCCAACTCCCACCGGAGCACAAAACGGAGACGCTGTGGATCGATCACACCGCCACTGAAAGGTGTCATGCCTCGGTGTTAAGAGGACATGCTCGTGGTACCCCTATGTGGTTATAGCTCGTATACCCTATGGTATTCTAACAAAAATATAATGTCACAACACATGCGACAAAATATATCAACACAAAAGGGTTCTAACGTGTACATGTTAAATAAATCGAATCATCAACACGCGTCCTCAAAAATAATAATACATGTACATCACTATGAATATCAAAATAAAATTTAGACATGATGCCCTAGTCTCAAAGAATACAAATATGAATTCTAATACAACGCCAAAATAAATTTATCACAATAAATTGACAAGGACAATTATGAGAGACAATACTAAATTTCAAACGAATAACTAAAACGAATAAATCAAAAACAAAAAAGAGTTTCATTGAAAAAGAGTATTTTAATCCGCACTGGATTAAGCAATGTAATACCCAAAATATATTCCAAAAACTCGTTTGGACTCTTCCGCTTAATCTAAATAAAGTAAAATACAATTTTATTACAAACTTAACAATCTCTAACATAATGTTATTTTAATTTATTATTAAGTAAATTTATAATTTTATCATTAGAATAATTAATTAGTATACACAATTTTCAATTTAATTTATAATAACATAAGTGAGTTAATATAGAACAAAATAAAGATAATTTATATATATAATGCACTACCGTATCATATATTTATATATAAATTATATCTAGCACAATGAGTTATATATATATATATATAGATACTACTGCATAAAATATAAATATATATATATACACCGCAAATCAAGAATTTAAAATATACACATATCTATTAATGTAATACATATATACACATCATCATACAATATATAAATTTCTCGCAATCCTTCACAGATGAGTTTAGATCCTTATTTGATTACCTAAGTAATGAATAAATTGAAGAAAACTCTTACCTTATTATCAATTGATGACTAACTTGTTTTCTCTCAAATTACCGCCTCTCTCTTCTCTCTTCTTTCTATCAGTGAGTGTAGTAGCATACAACATATAGGGTTTTAAGTTCTTTTTTTTTTTTTTTTATTTTTTATAGATTAGATATTACCCACATATAAATTAAACTCAATCAAATTTTAAGGCCAAATTTAATCTCTTTAATTCATTTATTAATATTTATTAATCCACATAAATTAAATACACTTTGACCCAAACCCAAAAAATAAAAAATAAAGTCCAATTAATATATTTTTTAAAACATAAATCTCAATTTTTTTTCAGATTTTTTTATTAATCAATTTATTTATTTATTTGAGCACTAGTGTGGTATTACATTTACTTATTATATAAATTTGCTTTACTTTTATGATATTATTGTTGATTTTTTCATTTTACTAGATGCCTTGTATTTTTCTTGTGGGTTATTTTTGGTGCATCTTTTGTTTTTCCCAGATTTGTGAAAGGATGTAGGCCTGGTCAGCAAACTGGATTTGATATTGATGGAGCTGATCTTGGAGAGTTGGAGCAGTTTCACGATGTCATTGTTGCATCAGCTGTATTTGGTACTGTTGGGCATAAGAAATCCTTTATATTCAATTTTTTCTTCTGTGATTGGCGATAAGAGTTGTGCTTGTAAACTGTAGCCCTCAATTTAGAGGCTCTGTTATCTTGTTAATTAGTGCTTTGGTTGTTTGTCCTAATATCTTATTTTGTTTGATAGCTATTTGAATTAATCGTATGATTTTATTATTTCTAGGAAATTATGACATCATTCAACAGCCCAAGGACATTAGTGAAACTGCAAAAGAAAATATTCCTTTCTATATGTTTATTGATGAAGAGACCGAAGCTTATATGAAAAATTCTAGTGTTTTAGACAGAAACAAGAGGGTTGGATTATGGAGGATTATTATTGTCCGTAACATTCCTTACACTGATGCAAGGCGCAATGGAAAGGTCTGCTCTATTTGTCTTGCATCGATTTGCTTATCCTTGTTGTTTCTTTCCCAGAATGTAATTATGTAGGATTATATTTTTTTACTTGAAATTATTTGGTGCAGAGGATATTATATGAAAATTACTATCTGTAGAAGTAGAAAAAAATATATGTTCTGATCTGATCTGATCTGATCTGAACTGAATACTGCAAAACTGAGCTATTTGAGTAAATAGACCCTCATGTAGACTGAGTTTAAAGTTTGGCTACCATGGGTGTAGACCCTCCCTGGCCTACCACGTCTCTATGAATGTGGTCTAATCCCTTATGGTACATTTTTGTAAATATTAGTGATGCAGCCCTAGGATTAGTCAATTTTGTGGAGAATGCCAAATTTTTTTATAGACTATGTGAAGCAAACAAGTAAAAGGGACAGACCAAAGGAAGAGAGCTGGATATATACAAATGGAGTTAGAGAGAGACTACATGTTTCCATCAGTATTTAAATGGATATATATATATATATATATATATGTATATAAATATTTACACACACATATTCTCTTGGAGCTTCAGAGGACATACTGTTGTGCCGTCTCCTAGTGGTTTCTTTCTTCTTCTTTTTCCTTATATATATATATATATATATATATATAGATAGTCGGATCTTAGCTTCATTTTTATTCAATCTCATTTGAACTCACCCTCCTTTTTAGCGACGGTCCATGACGTGACAGTTCGGTCATACTTTAGCGACGCTTATATGTTGTTGTCATTAAAAGTATAGGCGACGGTTGTATGTAATGAAAAACCGTCACGGGTCCATCGCTAAAGGAGGTGAGCTCACTGAGTTGGATAAAGGGTAAATTTTAAGATCGAAGATCCCTATATATATATATATATATATCCTCCGCTCCAAAATATAAGATCATTATTGACTTTTTACGAACTCAAATTAAGACATTTTCAAACTCAAAATTAACATATATTCCTTTAATTTTAATCAGTATAATGATGAATATTGTAAACAATCTAAAAAAGTATTACTCATTATAATTCATAATTTTTAATGAATTATCTCAATTCTGAGTTTGAAAATGTATCAAATTGATTTTCAAAAGCCAATAATGATTATAATTTGGAACAGAGGGAGTATTTTTTCCTGAAAGAAAGGGGGGCGATAAGGGACTATACCATCTACATAGCTCCCAGGTAATTTTTATTCATCTAAATTTGCAGCTGTTCTTCTGATTGTGCAAATTAAATAGCAAGTATGTTATCCAAGTTATGAGCCATTATCTTTGTACATGTGGAGAAGTTTTGTCAAAACAATTCTAGATAATCGTATGAGTCTTTAATGAACCAGAATGTACTCGTGACAGGTTCCAAAGCTTCTATTACATCGGCTTTGTCCTAATGTGCGATATTCTATATGGATTGATGCAAAGCTTCAGCTTGTTGTAGATCCCTATCAAATTCTTGAGAGGTACATCTATCTGATTTTAGTGCTAGTTTTCATGTTTCTAGGGCAACTTTTTTCTTCTTCTTGGTTTTGAACATCTATCCTAGGCAATAGTGTATGTGAGTGTACAGCATCTGCCATAGTTTGATCCATTGGGTCAGAAATAAAATCAAGTTCTCAATAGAAAAATAAATAAAATAAAGAATGAACCTTCAAGAATTTGAAGGAAACTGTTTTCAGTTGAGACATTATTGTTGAAACAAAATTATTGGATTATTCGGTTTCCCTTTGTTTCCACCGTGAATGTCATGCCTTATTGTTGGCTTTGTCAACTATATGCAGTGAAGAAAACTGTTTTTAATTGAGATATTGGTTTCTGTTACTTGTATGCATGTACTATCTTAGGTTTTTGTGGCGCCGAAGTGCTACCTTTGCTATTTCAAGACACTATAGACGCTTTGATGTGTTTAAAGAAGCTGAAGCTAATAAAGCTGCAAGGAAATATGAGAATGCTTCCATTGATTACCAGATTGATTTTTATCGAAAGGAGGGTTTAACGACGTATTCAGAGGCTAAGCTTCCAATAACTAGTGGTAGGTTCCTGAGTTATGGTTCTTTTGTGGCCAGGTTTTCAATCTGAAATTCAATAATTACTATATGAGTAATTTCTGCAGATGTTCCCGAAGGGTGTGTCATTATAAGGGAACACATCCCAATCACAAATCTTTTTACCTGTCTATGGTTTAACGAAGTCGATCGTTTCACTTCAAGGGATCAGTTAAGCTTTTCCACTGTAAGGGACAAACTAATGGCTAAAGTTAACTGCGGCATCAATATGTTTATGGATTGTGAGAGGCGGAATTTTGTGATACAGGTAGTAACTTGTTATATTGACTTAAACGAATTGGTTTTACTTATGGAAAGGATGAATTTTTGGGAAACCATATATCACTTATCTTTAGGCTCACAAAGTTATTACCAATTTCTGTAACACCAAACAGGTTTTGGACTTTTGGTTAATAACCTGATAGCAGTTCAAAGTTTAAAGTTGCATCACTTGCATGAACTAGTGGGTTTTAAATGTTTTAATATTGATGAAGAAGAAATGTGCCCTATGTTTTGGTTTTCTGATTATTTAAGAGTAGAGCATTCAGGTGTGCCTCATATCCTCTTGCTTTCAAAACAAAAGTTGAGTAAAAGAGAATATTGAGATTTACTTTTAAGCATTTGCCATTGAAAACTATTGTTAATATTGTAGTCTGATTACAGGTGGTTTTTTGGTATAGGCATACCATCGAGATCTACTGGAGCACATGGCTCCACCAGCTAGTTTCATAAATCATCCTCCACCGGCAGTGGTCCATGATGGTACGGCTGGAAGGACTCCAGTGAAGAAAAATACTGTTAGACGTGGAAGAGGAGACAAGAGACCTGGTTCAAGGCGGCACCGAAAAGTTGAAGTCGGTAATAGAGACAAAACTTGAATATGATTTTTTTCTCATTTTCTTTTTACAATGCGCAAAAAATAGGCACCCCTTTTTCTCTCCCCAAGTTATTCAACAAAATTAGGACAATTTTTGCATGAAAAATGGCTTTAATCTTTGGTCAAAACTTGTTAATAGTTATTCATTTTTCTTGTAAATACTATATCGATATTGAAAACATATAGATACAGGTTATTGCATTTTTCACTTAACTATTCTACACTATTTCATGTTTAACTTAATGGATCATCTCAAACATTATGGAAAATGTCAAGATTACAACTGTTGATCATCTTCAATGATATATTGGCATTTTAAGTGGAGTGTGGAAAGAGAGAATTGTAGTTATCTTTTACAATCAACCTTACCTTAGGTTTGATGTATTTCAACAATGTTTTCTTGTCCAATTATTTGTCCCCTTTTATTTCGATTTCAAGGAAACTTAGTTTATTATATTGTCTCTACATTAAATATTAATTATATTTCTTAATATTTGTGTTTGGGAGTGGAGAATGTGTTGTTTGATTTGGCTTTAGATGTAATCTCAGTATAGATGATTTTTGTTGATTCCATTACAAGGCATACATTTAATGTTACAAATATACAATTCATAGACTGAATTGGGATTTAATAATTCCCATAAAGAAGAAAAGATGCTTGTTGTTTGTTATCTCTGCCTCCTTGTTGGTTGAATTTAAGCCAAATTAATTAGTTGTAGATGGTCCCATTTGATTCTTGGCCATTTTAATGCTTATATTAAAGCTTGTAGCTTCTTGTCTCTGGTTTGCTTATAGTCAAAATTAGTTTACTGTCAAATTTTGCTTATAGACAAACCTTCAATATGATTTTTTCCCTTTGGATCTCAGTTTCATTGGCCGAACCATATCTATTTAAGTGCGATCTAGTCGTCTATTCTGATGAATGCACAATTGTTGTGCAGCTTTCATTGGTTAGCTTATAGACAAACCTTGAATATGATTTTTTCCCCTTCCGAGCCATATCTATTTAAGTGCGATCTAAAGGCTAATGAAACTATTATCTGCACAATTTTTGTGCGGGGCTTAACAAATAATTGTGCGGAGTCTGTCCTACTTAATACTCCCGTTTGCACAATAGTTGTACAAATGAATGATTTTGGTCATTAGTGTGAATTGGAAGATTGAATTTGAATGGTTTGTTAGACGAGCGGATAGTAATTTCATTCACATTTAGATCTTAGAATGGATGACCTAATTGGATGGAGAATTTATATTATTATATATATATATATATATATATATATATATATTATTATAAAAACAAGAAAAGACCAAACCCTACTAAAGCTAATTTTGTGACATTAAAGGTATACTTAAAATACAAGGTTAGAATCAAAACATATGAAGGTAAAGTTGTTAAAGGCATGAAAACACTTTTTTGTTAGCAAAAGAATTATAATTTTATTTTTATTGTTTAAAAAGAAAAGATACAGATGAGCAAAATGGCAAAGAAAAAAGAAAACAATTGGATTGCTGATGTCATTCAATAATTCAAGAGGAAACTAGGATAATAAGGATTTTTATTATAGTAATAAATTTACTAGGCAGGATGGACAGCAACCAACAACCATACATAATAGTTTAATACTGTAGTAATAATTGGATTATTTAATAATTTACTAGTAGTATTTATTTATGGGAAGTGGGAACCCATAACTATGTCATTCTCGCCTACATCACATATCTCTGTCTGCAACTGGCCTTTACCAAAAGAGGAAGCAAAGGAAAGTGGTAAAATGAAGAGAAAATCAAAGAAAATAGCAATTGTTGAGAGCATGAGTAATGCTAGGAATACCAAGTTATATTATTGATTTATTGGGTCTAAATATATATATATATATGTTATTAATTTAGATAATTGATATTTTTATTAGAATTTATGTGAGAATAAACTATCATTTTTTTTCGTGAAAATAACAATTCTTTTTAATTTATTCTCTTAATTTGGGAAATAAAAGAAAAGAATATAAATTAAGAACACCCAAATTTTTTTTATATAAAAAATCAATTTTATCTAGAAATAAGTCTTCTTTTTATATTTAAACCCCCCCCAAGCTATGCTAAGATTTGTGAAGAATATACATAAAAGGTATATTTTCTTAAAACTAAATATTAAACAAAGTGTTAGAGGAAATGTTATTACAAAAAATATGTCGAATAAATATCATTCTTATATAACTAAATAATCAAATCAATATTATAAAATTCTCAAATTACGGTACCTACAAAAGGAGTAATTTTTTTTTAAGAATTAGGTTATTAGACGAAAAAATAAAGTTTACCTAAAGAAAGTATTAATCTCTATTAATATTTTGTCTACATAAATTAGGCAGTTTTTATCTAGTTATACAACTTCGCCTTTAATGACATGGAATTGATATTTTCATAATAAATATTAGTATTATTTTCAAATAGAAGTTGATATTTTTAAATATTTTAACATGATTTTTTTACATAAATAGTAGGATGATATTTGTTTTAAATATTACATAATAAAAATTATTTGAATTTTATTTATTTATATTTTAAATTTAATAACAAATATAAATACAAATAAATAAAATTTAAATATATTTATGTCTAATTTTTTAATTATAGTTTTATGAAAATATCAAATTTTCATGGTCAAAGTAACAATTCCCTGACTACATAGTAGCATGAATTATCATCTTTCTTATTCCAAGCTTTTCCAGAGCTATCCATTGGTTAAAAAAATTGTGTTAAACTAGTTGTAAACTCCAACACTTAGCTGTTGGAAGGAAGACCATTTCCACCATTAACGGCAATCTCAAAGCAAACCACACTTTTTCTCTCTTCCCTCGAATTCCAAAAAGGCCGCCCTTTTATAAAGCCCTTTCCGTTTTTCCCATATTTCTCATTGGATCCTTCCAGGTTTTGAGTTTTGGGGTTAGGGTTTTCGATCTCGCCCCTTTTTAAAGATCAAAAATGTGTTTGGGTATTGTGTACGAGCTCTCTGGAGCTGAGAGGAGTCCAACCCTTTGTCTTGAAGATTTATGTTAATTGACATTTGGGGTTTAATAGAGTATTTTTGTTCAGCCTGTGGCTGCTGATTTCAATCAAAACAGTGCTGATTGGGTGGAAGGTCTATTTGGGTTCTGATTAATCAATTCAATTGAGAATGGGATATGCTTTAAAGTAGTTTTGGTCCAAATATTCCTCTGGTTTCTTTGAAGTTTGAGTTGAAATCAAGTTTATGCAAGTTAAGGTAAATGTTCTGATCAGTGGGTTCATTTTGTTATTTGAGATTATAGAATGCAATTTAACTATTTTGGGGTTTAAATGCTGAATGAATTGAAGTTCTATTGTGTTTAATATAGTTTGTTGATCAATGGGATCATATACCTTTTTCCTAATCTGTATTCTGCATTCTGTGGTAGCCTTAACTTGTGGAGCTCTAATGGTGTTTTATACCAATGAGGTATTTGTATTTAGCCATGGAAGAGAAACTGCTACTAAGCTTATGGGGTCCACACCCCATGATCAGCTGTTAATCCAAACATCTGATTCATTTTCGGGTTTGCTTTTGTTTGCAATTGGGTTTCTTTTGTTCATGGTGGCTTTTGTCAAAGACAGGGATTTTCAGGGATTCTTTGCAAGAGGGTGTGTGTTTCTCCATGTTGCTATGGCCATTTGGAGGATTTACTTTGATAGAAAACTTGAGGATCTTGGCGGGGATTGGTTAAGGCTGGTGGTTGGGGACATTGCGTTGGCACTTTCATGGGTTTTCTTTCTTGTTTACACTTGGAGAGAGAAGTAAGATTAGTTTCATATGGGAACTGCATATCCAACTGTAACAAAGAAGAGAATTGATGTTGAATCATGGATTTCTGGAAGTACTTTTGTGCTTCAATATGAGGATTCTTGGTGAATTATGAAAAACTGGATAATACTGCTGATTACCTAGTCGGTTTGTTTGAGCATTGTGTGCAGGACAGGGGATACGCTTGGTGGTAAGGTGAAGAGTAAAGGAGAAAAACTGTGGTTTTATGCGTTCTGTTGTAATTAGACAATGAATATTTACTTAGTTTTCTTTTTTTCCCTATTAGGTGAAATGGTACCCCCATTGCCTTCATAAAGTTATCTTCAGTGTAAAATTTTCTTGAAAAATAATGAAATATGTGATCTTTTCCTGTTAGCTTTTGCTTCTTCTTTCTTTCTTTCTATCAAGTTCTGCTAACTTGTCTGCTGGCTATGATTTTAACACTGTCGAAGAGAATATATTGTCACTGATTATTCCCAAGGAGATTCTTAAAGTTTAAAACCATGCAAGGATGGAGTATATTAATGGATTAATAGTCAATATTATTTGATTAATTAGACTTGTGCATGTTTCTCACCGGTCTTATAACTTTGGCAAGTTTATTCTGCATTTTCATGTTTATTGATCGTATCTCCAAGACTTTCACCCCCAGCAATTTCATTGGTGAGACATCCGTGGTGGAATTAAAACTTTTAAAAACCGAATAGTTTGTTCATAGCTCTTGACCTAATATTTATATAGGAGCAATGGCATTTAGGTGCCCAAATAAATCGTTGGTTTAGCATTAGCAAAAATCCAACAAAAATGGAGAAAGGATGAACACTAGAGTCAATTTACCATTTCTTTGTCGTAGATCTTTCGGGAATTGATCTGAAAAAGTATTCTTCCAGTTAATTTTAGAAGGGAACGAGTAATATGTTTTTTAATGCTATAGGCGGGAAATGAAAACTATTGGTATCAATCATGGGAGTGGTTAATATGAAGTTAGTTAACTTTGAATTGATCGATCAATCTGAGTGATCTATGCGTGGGAGGTGATCTCACCTCGCATGTCACCAACTTATTATGAAGTTAATTTCATGGTAACGGATGCCGGTTGATCTGACCTCATTTTGATCCATTGAATTTGTACATCACCATCAAGATTCCCTTGAAGAATGAAGTTGAGAATTATGTTGTCTTGGACTCAGGCCATGTAAAATCAGAGTGAAAGATTCTTGAATCATGATGTTTGTCTGGTTGAAACTTGAAAGTTAGTTTGAAATCAAAGGTAAGACTAATTAGAACATGGTAAAAATTTCTTATCTTTTAAGTGTAGGTTGAATTTTGTTAATGAGTTATTTGATATTTTGTAAAATTATGTTATTTCTTTTGAGTTTTACTACTTGTTAAAAGTATCATAACTCTACCAGTAATACTATAAATTAAAAGCTTTCCAGCAATTATTGAATGGGCAAAGGTGCAAAAATGCCCCTCATATTTACACGGATGTCCCACTTCCACCCTAAACTTTTTTTTTTCAAAAGTACCCTTAACGTTTCAAAGAGTAGACCACCCATGCCCTTCTTTGTCAGAGACACACTTACACGGACTAACGTTGTTTACATCGTTGATCATTTTCTTGATTTGGCACTTTCGCCAGAGAGAGAGCAGAACAAATTGAAACGCCACGGGTCAAAAGAACAAAACAAACGTGTTGATCCAAAAAGGGCAAAAAGCCCTAATCGGTTTCTTCAAAGAGAGAGGCTTCGATCGAAAAGGAGAAGAAAGCGAGAAGAAGACGCGAGAAGAAGGTGAAGCCAGTGTTGATCGCGAAGAAGGTGAAACCGGTGTTGATCGAAGAAGGTGAAAGCGCAAGTTCGGCGAGAAGAAGGCGAAGTCATTTATCCGTCCCTACCACGAAAAGGAATCATCCCTACCACAAAAAGGAATCGGTCATTTCTCTGTTTGTGCTTTTAAGAAGAAGAAAAAAATCTCTCGAGCACGTTCGAGACATAACGATTTTGATTAATAAAGTGCGTGTGGTAGGGAACATCACGTGGTCCGTATTTAAGTTGGGTGTTGATTGGTATGGGACATATGGTCCCCTATATTATTCTTTATAGATTATTAATACTTTGTACTTTAAATTTGTCTCTTTATTGTTTATTGTTATGTGAAATCGGGTTTTTCTTTTCTTGTGAGAATGGTTGGGCGTTTAGATGTACATTTACATCATGGGGGCATATGGATAAAGGATTACATTTGGAGATATGTGGGAGGAGATGTTTACATATGTAAGAATTTTGATGTTGATTACTTGTCTCGATATTTGCATTAAGAATACATATAAAGAGGCTGAATTATGCTAATGTATCGGAAATATATTATCCGGAACTGGATTTGAGTATTGAAGATGGACTTTTTATACTTGATGGTGACGAGGATTAGGAGACTCTGAGTAAAATAAAGTCAGAACCAATTGTGTCCTAGATTTCTTTGCAAAACATGGGATAGATGACCTATATTGAATGATGAATCACCTCCGATGTTCCTCCTGTTTGTGATGACCCTTTCATGGAAAGTGATGAAGTACTTAATGCTTTTGATAGCATTAATAGAAGCACGTGAAAGAAGGATGATCCTAATGTGCCATTAAACACACAAGTAGCGAGGGTTGGTGAGGAAGATAGTAGTGAGGACGGTCGAGATGCTACATATATAGAGGAGAGTGAAGATAGTGAGGAAGATGATGAATGCTTGATAAAGAAGATGATAGTGATGACAGCGATGATACTAAAGAAGGAATGAGGGTCGGGTTCCATATGAGAGAAAATATTTATCCATTTCAATGTAAATGACGAGACACTATGTGGCGCCCCAAAATAGTCCATTCCATCCAACCCATTACGAGTCGCCAAATACATGGTACGGAAACAACTACAACTTTATTATCACAACAATAAAGCGTGAGTTTAAATACAAATATTATCTTACGAGACAATATTTATACTCAAATAAATCCTCATCACATTTATTGATACATTATTTTACAATAATGGTGAGGACTACTAAACAACTCTCTCTATAACCTTCATTCCATACCCCGACTAGTACTCGCTACATTTCTCGCCTCACGAGAAGAAAAATGGAACAACAAGGAAAAAGGTGAGCTCAACTAGCCCGATAAAGAATGTTATGACTAAGATAATATACAACAAATTATCGTTAGTCTCCAACAGGAAAAATCGATAGAATCTGATAGGCAACAAGTTTCGGATCAATATTCGCGGTGAAATAATAATTCGTAGAAAGAGTTACGTAGAGAATGAAATCTACTATAATCTATGAATTTAACGATCCATCATCAATATTTTATCCCTGTAACATCAATCAATATTCATCTCAAATCAAATATTCATCTTTCAGACTTCTGAGCCAAAGATATTCATCAATCAGTCGTATTCATCTCAACACTGTTCATCTTTTGCACTAAAGGCCAAAGATATTCATCGATCGGTCGTATTCATTTAAAACACTGCTTCATCTTTTACTACAGCCAAAGATATTCATCGATCGGTATTATGTTCATTTAAACACCGCTCATCTTTTGCACTACGTGCCAAAGATATTCTTGAAATCATTCATCTTTGCCTCTACGGGCGAAGATATTCAATACTATCATCATTTAAGGTGAGGATGATGAAAATACTTTTAAAGAGCGAATCCGGTGAAACAAAATGACAAGGATTAAGGATTAAGGATTCATACTTGGTTTTATCCATGTCCAATAATACCTCAAAAATAATCATAGTGGTGTAAAATTCGAGAATGATCAAAAACATGGATACAATCAAGTTAGTATCCAAAATAGATATTTTAGACGAAAAGAAAAATTTTCATTTTTAGGTGAATAGTCTTGAAGTGATTCGTGAATAGTGCAGATATCGTGAATAGTCTTAGTATCGTGAATAGTAACTTCACACCAAAAGATAGAAATTCCACAAAAAAACATCTTCACGCGCTTCATGAATAGTACTTTCGTGAATAGTAACTCGTGAATAGTAACTCATGAATAGTAACTTCGTGAATAGTAACTCATGAATAGTAACCCGACATGAAAAAGTTCCAAATTTGATAAAAAGTTCCAACTAATATTTCAAAGATAATGATATTGAAGAATTAATATCATTTGAGAAGAAAATAACATCCCTTACCTCGAAGAATCGATTACGGAAGGAAAGGTCGGAGTGATCTTTGAATGAAACTTGTCTTTGAACAACAACTCTCAAAGTATCTAAATACTCACAAAATACGCTCAATAATATAGAGAGAAAAGAGAAAACTTTGTTTACGTGTGATTTTCAATTCTAACTTAGCCCTCTATTTATAGGAAAATGTTAGCCCGTAGAAGCAGACTTGACTTTCTTTACGATGGCTTTACTCGCTACTATTGCCACCCACCACATTTGAAATAAAATTCAGCACATTTCTTCACCAACCACAAGTGGGCCCACTCAATTCTAGAATTTTCCACCAAAATCAATTATAAACCTAATTTCCGAATCAGACACCTCTTAAAATTCACAACAAATCATTCGTGCATTTTTAACGGTTCAAAATTTGTGGACATATACTCAACTTATGTATGTATAACATACCCAAAAATTACCACAATCAGCGGTCGGATTAAAAATTATAACCCCCATAATATATCTCAAAACCCCGATTTGATTTTTTAACACCTCCAATCAGATAAAATCTTGATAAAACACCTCAACATTAATTCCTTCATTAATAACCACATAAATAAATCCATCATTTATATCCACATAAAATAAATATTTCTTTATCATATGAATCAATAATTAATTATTCACAAATAATATTACAGAATCACAATTATAATAACAGTAGTTTCCCGGAAAGAGGGGCTTTCAGATAAGGATCTCTCCTTCTTCTCGCTTGCAATTAGGTGACCAAACCTCTCCTTAAGCGAACTTTCTAGACATTGCCAATAATGTTATCTAATAATATTATTCAAATAATATGAATTATTGATCGATAATGGGAAATCTTTGTGCGGTGACAATTATTGAACAACAATAATATAAAATATCAACATGACAATTATTGAATCAATAAAATAAAATATTGAGCAGTAACTCTGTGAAAATTGAATTGAGTAGTGCCTTCTACGTAAGGATCAATAATTCAACAATCTTGCAATATCTGCAAGTGTCTTCTTTGTCTGACCAATGCCGTATTCATCGTATTTTAACCAAGGTATTCCAACAGTCTTAATCTTGAATAACTTCACGCGTAGAATTATTTTTAACCAACTTATATTTATCGTTTTCTTCATCCAATCGCTTTCATTATGGGCCCACACATGCACGCTACGCGCGCCGTCGTCAATACGAATATTCCCGACGATCTGAATATTCCACGACCAAACGAATATTCCCGACAAAATGAATATTTTATAACCACTTGCTTATTTTGAAATATTTGCGCATTTTACCCATAACTAAACACATTAATCAAATCCACCCTTACTATTTCAAAATAATAAATAAAGGAAATTCCTTTTATTTAAAAAATTTTGGTCTTACAACCTCCCTCCTTATGAAATTTCGTCCTCGAAATTGACGTACGATACACAGTGTTTCAAAAGGTAAAGATACCTCGCTTTCATTTTCGTTTCCAACTCCTGGTCATTTCCTCAATAGCATGGTTTCTCCACAAAACTTTAACTTATGGTATAACCTATAGACATAGGTCATGTTCTTTCCTCTACAAAATCTTGACAGGTACCTCCTCCTCGCAAATACGTTAAGTCTTGGCTATCTAAATGGGTTCTAACTCAATGGCGTGTTTGAATTCGTCCATATTTACGTAACATCGATACGTGAAAAGCGTTATGAACCGCGTCGTACTTGGTGGTAAAAGCAGTCTATAGGCCGCGGTTCTATTCGATCGAGAATTTCAAATGGATTAATAAATCGAAGGTTTGAGCTTTCTCACCTCACCGATTCTCGCTTTTAAAATAACAACTTCTTGCACCTCCTTCTTCAAATGCGCATCGGCTCGATTGTGTGGCAAAGCGACTTTAACTTTATCGATTAAAAGTCGATTATACTCAGTATATCATCACGTCTTGTATATCATCACGTGGGTACCTAGAGTTTTTATCTCCATCTCTATTATTTGTATATTATCTGAAATGAGTCTTTGATGATATTGTACTCAGTACTTGTCATCGATACGATCTTCTCATCAACATGTCATTTACCACGTTAAACTTTTCCGGGATGGCATGGTCGAACATGTCTTTGAAATGAGTCTCCTCTTGAGTTCTTCAAGCTCTTCCACATTCCTTGCTCCATTTGAATTTTGTATCTCTACGAGTTAGCTACGTTAATGGAATAGCGATTGAGAATATCCTTCAACGAATCTCCGATAATAACCAACTAAGCCTGAAAGCTACGTATTTCGATTCATCGACTTAGGTTGCTCTCAAGCTGTGACTCATATCCCAATCTTGGATAAGACGTCACAATGACACCTATCGATTTACTATCGCTTACGAATATGGCGTCCCCTACAGAGAATTCGGCAGGTGAATTCCACAAAGGAAGTCACAAGATAAAGGCTCATGTACCAAATTCTATAGTTGAATTTTTAACTCACGAAGTTCAATAGAGAGCCATTCGATATGAGATTTTAGAAATGAGTTTTGTATAGGGTTCAAAGTCGATACAAAATTTAATATCGATCTTTGGGAGTAAGCAAGAAATTCTTGAAATCGTCGAGGGAAAAATCAATAACAACAAGAATATTATTCAAATCGGCGTGTCTTTATTCAAATCCATAACATGGACTAAGAAAACTTGACATCCGTAATAAGCGAATGACTTCACGGCTTGATATGAAAATGTTTGACTACAATGGTTTGTTGCTTGAGTTGAATAACGGGTTGCTTAGGAATATGAAAACTAATGACCTTACAAAAGCAATCAATTTTGGCGTGATGAGTAGTTAACCTTAAAATCACATCAAAAGCAAATGTCTCTATAGAAATAAGGTTAACGAGGTAATGTGATAGTGCCAACTGAATCAAACAAGATTTTTTAAACAATGGATGTAATGAAAGTTTCTCTAATGAGTCTCCATAAATAGGTCAAAGTCTAATTTCTCCGTAGTCAAGTTCAAGCGTTGAGCGCAAGCAAGAGAGATAAAAGAATGGGTAGAGGCAGGGTATCTAGTAAGGTATAAACTTCGCAAGAATTTATAATTAACTAACCGTGCTAACCGTTCGGGTTCCTCGCATTTTGACGCCACGACAAACGCTCTTTCAGGAATCGTTGACTTTGAATTTTCTTGGACATCCTTTTGAGTCACCATTCCGGCATTTGGGTTTCAATATCGTATAATCTCGAGCGATATGTCCTTCTTTTCCACAATTATAGCATACCTTAAAGCTGTTGTGGGGCGGTTTAATGATATATCCCCTCTTTCGCATTTGTAACATCTGACCGATGGTCTTTCTCCTCCTTGGAACCGGTTGCACACGGGCGCCGAGCGTCTTCGCACGGTCGTTGTTGAATCTCCTCTTTTAAAATCTCCTCCAACTCGCTTCTTCTATTTTCATGGCTACGATTACCACCGAGTGGTTACCGCCTTTGTCCCAGTATTCTTCTTTCTCCTTTGGTTATCGTTATTACGATGATTCGCTATCTTTGGTATGATCACGGTTATGGTCCCTCGGTTGAGCGTACTTTCGTTATCTCATTTCTAACTTTTGAGCCCTGTTGACAACATCTGAATAGAGAGAAAATTTATGAGAAATGAGATGGCGTATCTTGGGTTTCAAACCTCTCGAAACATCTCTGCGTCATCGTTCCTCATTCTCCACCAAATGAGTGTGAACACGGATAACTCCGCATGAAACTTCGCCTCGTCTTTGGGACACCGTCGTGTTATTTCGCTCCAATCTAATAAACTCCACTTCCTTCATATGACGAATACTTTCGTGGAAGTACTTGTCATTCAGGCCCATTTCAAACGTCTCCCATGACATCTTTGAGTGCGGTGAATGGAGTACGCTTCACATGATTCCCACCGAGAATCTGCCGCCATGCGGAACATAAAAGTAGCGAATGGAACTTTACGTTTCGCCGTGCATCCCAAGACATCGAATATCTTGGTAATTTGTTGACCCATGTTTACGCCGTGATCGGATCCGCTTTCCCAGTCTCGGTGGTCTGACTCTTTGAAGCGCTTGCATTTTGTGACCACCGTAATTCGCTATCATCTCCTCTCACGTATTTTGAACACGAGTCTCCTAAATCGATTTTGCATGAAGCGCAAAAGCTTCTAAACATCCCTCGTTCATCATACGCTTTCGGTGGTGTTATTCACGGGAGGTACATTTGCGACTGTTACACGTTCTCCTCGTTATTAAATCTGAGCATCTCCACGGTCTCATTTACACCACTATTAATATTCTCATTCGACATTCTCAAATCTGTCATAAAACAAGGTTAATTAAAGGAAATCAATCACATAATATCCCTATATCTTGACCAACTAACAAATAAGCAGGTAGGACACCTTATGAAGGATTTACTCGTCTCTCCCTCCTAGTTCTATTCCGATCTCCGCATGGAGATCATATCCTAAGCTCGATACCAAACTGTGGACGCCCCAAAATAGGTCCATTCCATCCAACCCATTCTGAGTCGCCAAATACATGGTACATGCGAAACAACTACAACTTTATTATCACAACAATAAAAGCGTGAGTTTAAATACAAATATTATCTTCAGACAATATTTATACTCAAATAAATCCTCATCACATTTATTGATACATTATTTTACAATAATGGTGAGGACTACTAAACAACTCTCTCTATAACCTTCATTCCATTACCCACTAGTACTCGCTACATTCTCGCCTCCGAGAAGAAAAATGGAACAACAAGGAAAAGGTGAGCTCAACTAGCCCGATAAAGAATGTTATGACTAAGATAATATACAACAAATTATCGTTAGTCTCCAATGAGGAAAAATCGATAGAATCTGATGAGCAACAAGTTTGGATCAATATTCGCAGTTGAAATAATAATTCATAGAAGAGTTACGTAGAGAATGAAATCTACTATAATCTATGAATTTAACGATCCATCATCAATATTTTATCCACTGTAACATCAATCGATATTCATCTCAAATCAAATATTCATCTTTGCACTTCTGCCGAAGATATTCATCAATCGGTCATGTTCATCTCAACACTGTTCATCTTTGCACTAAAGGCCAAAGATATTCATCGATCGGTCGTATTCATTTAAACACCTGCTCATCTTTGCACTCTGTGCCAAAGATATTCATCGATCGGTCGTGTTCATTTAAAACACCTTTCATCTCTTTGCACTACGGGCCCGAAGATATTCTTGAAATCATTCATCTTTGCACTTCTGAGGCCAAAGATATTCAATACTATCATCATTTAAGGCGAGGATGATGAAAATACTTTAAAGAAGCGAATCCGGTGAAACAAAATGACAAGGATTAAGGATTAAGGATTCATACTTGGTTTTATCCATGTCGATAATACCTCAAAAAATAATCATAGTGGTGTAAAATTCGAGAATGATCAAAACATGGATCAATCAAAGTTAGTATCCAAAATAGATATTTTAGACGAAAAGAAAAATTTTCATTTTTAAATTGAATAAAGGCCGTATTCGTGAATAGTCTCAGAGTATCGTGAATAGTCTTGCAGTATCGTGAATAGTAACTCAAACACCAAAAGATAGAAATTCCACAAAAAAACATCTTCAAACTACATGAATAGTACTCGTGAATAAGTAACTTCGTGAATAGTAACTCATGAATAGTAACTTCGTGAATAGTAACTCATGAATAAGTAACCCAAGCATGAAAAAGTTCCAAATTTGATAAAAAGTTCCAACTAATATTTCAAAGATAATGATATTGAAGAATTAATATCATTTGAGAAGAAAATAACATCCCTTACCTCAAAGAATCGGTGCTTGGAAGGAAAGGTCGGAAGTGATCTTTGAATGAAACTTGTCTTGAACAACAACTCTCAAAGTATCTAAATACTCACAAAATACGCTCAATAATAGAGAGAGAAAGAAAACTTTGTTTACGGTGTGATTTTCAATTCTAACTTAGCCCTCTATTTATAGGAAAATGTTAGCCCGCAAAAGCAGACTTGACCTACACTGATGGCTTTACACCGCTACTATTGCCACCCACCACATTTGAAATAAAATTCAGCACATTTCTTCACCAACCACAAGTGGGGCCCCTCAATTCTAGAATTTTCCACCAAAATCAATTATAAACCTAATTTAGAATCAAACACCTCTTAAAATTCACAACAAATCATTCGTGCATTTTAACGGTTCAAAATTTGTGGACATATACTCAACTTATGTATGTATAACATACCCAAAAATTACTACAATCAACGGTCGGATTAAAATTATAACCCCATAATATATCTCAAAACCCACGATTTGATTTTAACACCTCCAATCAGATAAAATCTTGATAAAACACCTCAACATTAATTCCTTCATTAATAACCACATAAATAAATCCATCATTTATATCCACATAAAATAAATATTTCTTTATCATATGAATCAATAATTAATTATTCACAAATAATATTCTGAGAATCACAATTATAATGACGGTAGTTCCCGAGGAAGAGGGCTTTTAGATAAGGATCTCTCCTTCTTGGCGCTTGTGATTAGGTGACCAAACCTCTCCTTAGATGAGAACTTTCTAGACATTGCCAATAATGTTATCTAATAATATTATTCAAATAATATGAATTATTGATCGATAATGGGAAATATCATGCGGTGACAATTATTGAACAACAATAATATAAAATATCAACGCAGCAATTATTGAATCAATAAAATAAAATATTGAGCGGTAACTCGTGAAAATTATTGAGTAGTGCCTTCTTACGTAAGGATCAATAATTCAACAATCTTGTGCAATACTGGTATCTTGCTTTGTAACGACGCCAGACATTGTATTTTAACCAGGAGGGTATTCAATGGTCTTAGCGGTAATAACTACGCAAGTTATTTTTAACCAACTTATATTTGTCGTTTTCTTCATCCAATAAACTTTACATTTATGGGCCCACACATGGTCGCTACTGTCGTCGTGCATACGAATATTCTGAAGCGGTCACGAATATTCCACGACCAAACGAATATTCCCTGACAAAAATGAATATTTTATAACCACTGCTTATTTTTGAAATATTTAGCATTTTACCCATAACTAAACACATTAATCAAATCCACCCTTACTATTTCAAAATAATAAATAAAGGAAATTCCTTTTTATTTAAAAATTTTGAGGGTCTTACACCTATTTCGACTTGGGAATGACATTTCTTAAGGCGGTGAAGTTAGGGAATCCATATCAAAGTATCTTTATATCTAGGGAGTGGCATTGAAATATGTGAAAAAGTGAACCATATAGAATAAGGGTCCAATGTGAGGTGGGTGTCCTTTTGTCTTGTATGTTTCAAAGGACGGTTGTAACCACAGGTTATTTGTCGAAGACATTAAATGAATTAGACACGATTGTTATAGGATTTTCAGCAACCCTAGGGTTTCAGCAAAGTTCTTGGCCAAGCTCTACAAACAAAAAATACTTGAGCAAAATAACTACAAGATTAAAGACCTCAAAAAAGATGTGGAGAAACAATGGAGAGTGAATGTTGGATTTTCCAAGTGCAAGAGAGCCAGGAGGATGGTTATGGATGAATTCTCAGGGAGCTTTACTATCTTGAGTATTCTCGAGTTAGAGGCTTATCTTGGAAGCGGTGAGGAGTAATCCAGGTCTAAAGCCACAAGTGGAGTTGTCCATGGATGAATCAACTGGAAGGAAGAAGAGTATTTAGAAGAATGTTTGTTTGTTTAGATGCTTGCAAGAGAGGTTGGAAGGAAGGATGTAGGCCTATCATTGGCCTTGATGGGTGTTTTTTGAAGACACAGTATAAGGGGGAATTGCTTGTTGCACTAGGAAGAGATGGGGATGAGCAGAATTTTCCCATAGCTTGGGCATGTGTGAAGAGTGAAACTAAGGTCAACTGGACTGGTTTACGACTTTGTTCAAAACAACTTGGTTTGGGAGATGGCAGTCAGTACACCATCATATCTGATATGCAAAAGGTATGAATGTTTTGGAATTTTAATAGTTAATGTTTTTTATGTCATATTATTTGTAACTTTGTGCAACTTTTGCTTGTAGGGTTTAATACAGGCTGTTATTGAGGTACTCCCTGAGGCTGAACACAGGTGGTGTGCTCGTCATATATATGCAAATTGGTGTAAGAAACACAGAGGTGGAGAGTTGAAGAAGAGATTTTGGAATGCAGCATGGTCTACCTTTGAGGAAGAATTTAAGGACAACATGAAGTTGCTTGGGGACATGAGTTCAAAGGAGCAATTGATCTCATGAATTATCCACCTCATACATGGTGCAGAGCTTACTTTAGTGGCAGAAGCAAATCCTGGGCAGTAGATAACAACATGGTAGAAAGTTTCAATTCTTGGATTCTTGAAGCTAGGCAAAAGCCCATTAGGACTATGATGGAATATATTAGGCAAAAAAACCATGGGCAGGTTGGGAACTCTTGGGGTCGAAGATGTGAGAAGTGGATAAATTGTTTTAGCCCCTTATCGCAATGACATTTTTTCGGACAAATAGAAGCATAGATTGGATGCTTTGTTCTCTTTAATGGAGACATTTGGTTATGAAATTAGGGAGGTGAGGACACACAGCTGCTGTATTTTTGGACAAGAATTCTTATACATGTAGGGCGTAGGATCTCTTGGAATCCCTTGCCAACATCTATATGTGTTTCTAGTCCACAACAAAGCAGGACCCCATGAATCATATTTCAAAGATGTATCATAAAGATGTATACCAAACTGCTTATCAGTACAAAATTATGCCAGTGAGAGGGAAGAGATTCTATGAAATGGACAAATATCAACCTGTCGAGGCACCAAAGGTTGAGAAAAATAGGGGAAGGCCTAAGATTAAGAGAAGAAGAGAGGAAACTGAGTCCAGACCTACAAACAAAGTCATAAAGCTATCCAAAAAAGGTAAAGTCATCACATGCAGTCTATGTAAGCAACCAGGACACAACAAAGGCAGCTGTTCAAAGGTAATTCAATTATTTAATTATGTGTTTTACAATATAGTGTATATATATTGACACTTTGCCTTAAATTAGAATCAATCCCAAACTGTTCAAAGGAAATGTAAGCCTAGCAATGCAAGCCAATCACAAACTGGTAGTTCAGTCCCACCTCAATCCCAAACTGAATCTTCAGTGCAAACTCAAGCACAAGGTGGCACATCAATCTCAACTCCAAGCCAAGCTGAAACAGGTATTTTAAAGAGTTTCTATCAAAGAGTTTAAACAGTTTGTATGAGCTGTGACTGTGAGTTGCATTTTGTGATACTGCTAGTAGTTGCACATGTTGCCTGGGCAAATATTTGATACTTTTGCATTTTGTAGGGCTTAATACAAGTTCAACCATGACTGCACCTCCTACTTCAAGATCAAGGCAGTCAAAATTACAAGTTCGATCTGCTGTAAGAGCTCATGCTAGGAAGCAATCCAATCATGGTGAAGGTTTGGGGTTGTTATATGATGATAAAACTGGTTCAATGACATTCAAGGTAAGCTTTTTAACAACAAAATTACATGTTTCAGTTATGACATTCATGTGTAAGCTTCTTAGCTCAATCTTAATGTAGTCATGTACATGAGTGGCACATCATCAAATTGTTGTCAATGAAGGTAGTCGAGACCACGGTCACATTTGGTTCACCCCAACACCAAATTCTCAATCCCTAATGAAGCTCAACTAAAAGTAGACAAAGCGAAAAACAAAGCATCCTCTGCTGAATTGGCGATGAAAAATAAACCATAGAGGTGATGGTGACCTGTAAACATGTCCAACATGACCTCTGAGACCTCAAGGACTGCAATGGATGGGTCAAGTCGCATCATCACTACCACACGACTGTTAGCAGATAAGGATGAAAGGATTGGTATGAGAAGCAATGCAAGCAAGTCACAAGGAATTCCACCCAATTGTAGTGCAGAAAACTGAACTTCTAAGTGATTATGTAATTAGAGCCTACTTCGTAATTGTACTTCTTTCAGTTATGGTTTTGGAACTGAACTTTTCATTTTGGGATTACCTGAGCTTTTCATTTTGGGAGTATAGTTTGGACAATATTGAAGTGTTTATGCTCAGTTTGTAGAAATGTAATGAACATGCTTCTCAAGCCTATATGTTGCAATATAATTTGGCACAACCTTTTGTTCATTATTTTGTTCATTATTCTAAACTTGCTTCAACTCATTGACAATCGATTAAGTTAATAAAATTACATTGGGTAACAAGTGCTCAACTCATTGGCACTAATCACATGTCACACAATTATACACACAAATAAGACTTCCATTAACCAAGTTCATGGATCAATTCTTTGACATTCAGGTAAAATAAAAATTACAAGTCACAAAGCATCCTCAAAACACATATTAAACTTGCATAACTCACTAAACAACTACTCAAACAAGGATTGCTTACAAAACACTGACTTCCATTAACCATTTTCACCAATTATATTAAGTTAACTGCATATTTCAACTGCAGTACATTACAATTCACAACACTACTAATTCATCTAACCATTTATCTAACTAAGTAGCATTACAGAAATGCAGATGAATATAACTAACAATAACACACCAATGCACTTCATGTTCAAATAGTCTACTTCTTTAATTTGTTTCACAGAAACTTCATCTCCATTTGACTTCAACTTCTTCAACTCATGAACCAATTCTTTCAATTCAGATGGCCCTTCAGATGCCATTTCAACCTGGGAACATTTATTCAGTTCCTTATTCAACAAAATTTTGTTCTCCTCTTGGATCATTTATGACAACTTTTGCCTCTCACACATCTCATGGGTCATGCCATACAAAGAACCCGCATCCCCTTTCCTGAATCCAAAATATTAAGCATTATTCAACTGTTGTTAGTAAAATATTTCCAAGCATACTAGCTGCTAGGAATTGTTTCAAACACAAAATCAAAGTAAATTTATAAGAACTTACTCTGAATTTCGAGCATGAGAAAAACCTCCTACCAGGATTTGTTTCACTCCATGAGGTCCACAAAGGAGCCCTTAACCCACAATAACACAGTGGCATAGCTTCATAATCAACATCAATGACACGTCTTCGAGCAGATGATGAAGATGACGACGAATAGTTAGCCATGTCGATTTTCTTCTTGCAGAACTGGGCTCCACCTTCTTCTCGCCAAACTGGTCTTCAAGCTTCTCGCGTCTTCTTCTCCTTTTCGATTTCGTCTGTTTGTAGAGTGAAAGTGATTAGGGCTTTTTTGCCCCTTTTGAAAATCACGACTTATTCCGTTCTGTCTCTCTCTAACTGAGTGCCAAATCAGCAAAAATGATCAACGTGTAAACAGCGTTAGTCCAGGTGGCAGGTCTGTTGACAGCAAGGGCATGGGTGGTCTACTCTTTGAAACGTTAAGGGTACTTTTGGAAAAAAAAATAGTTTAGGGTGGAAGTGGGACATCCGTGTAAATATGAGGGGGTTTTTTGCACCTTTGCCCATTATTGAATGGTCCAAAATGTATAGTTATGATGACGTCCACAAGCCATACTACTATAGACTGGGTTTATCAAATGAAATGACATAAATACCCACTTTTTAAGAAATGCAACAAATATTTATGGTGCGTTGGGATTGAGCAAATGAAATAGGAAAAAAATATTATAAAAATAATGTATTTGATAATCATTTTGGAGAAGGCAAAATATTGGCATTGGACATTGATTGTATGTAAGGGTGTAAACGAAATGAGACGTTCCGAATATTGAGTTGCTCAGATTTGATTCACAAAATTTATCTAGTATAAAATAAAGTTTGATTAGGACTCATTTAGCTATCGAGTCGAGCACCATTTCGAATCGAGCCCGAACAATTTGAAATTTTCAAACGAATATGATCCGAGTATCATTAGAAAATTATAATTTGAGGAGGTTCGAGTAATTTATCGAACTTTAAAATTTGCTCATATTTGACTCATTTATATTTCGAGTTGAGCTCGAATCGAACTTTTAGTCGTGCGAATACAAATCGAGCCTGGTCTGTTTACTCATTTTACAACCTTAATTGTATGTGTTTGAATTATGTAAAAAAAAAAAGTAAAATGTTTGATCTTAAAAAATTCTGTCCACAAATGCCAAATTATAATGCGGAAAAATATATTTACAATAATGTCGCCGTCTACAGTATAATTTATAGATAAAAAGATGAATAAGTCTAGCCTGACAGGAAATTGGGATCGAAAAATTGGACTGGTCAATTTTTTTTTTTAGTGACTCTCAAAAAATGTATAATATTTATTCCAACAGAAATTTTGTAAAAAATTGGACCGGTCCAATTTATCGGTCCCAATTTTCGGTCCGCGTAACATCACTGTAAAAAGATTTAGATAGGAGTGATTCTGGGGCGACCGGTCCAATTTATTTATTTATATATTTTTTTTAAATGTCTCCCAAATAATTTATAAGATTTATTGGGCTGAATTTTTACGTAAAAAAATATTTTGGTTGTCATTTGAATACATGTAAAAAAATATGCTCAGACAGATTATATGTAGACGCCCCAAAATAGGTATACAACACCCATTCGAGTGCCAAATACATGGTACATAAAGCAAACTACAACTTCAATAATACAATTGTCGTGGCAAAATCGACAACACATCCTGTGAGTTTAAATACAAATATTATCTTCTAGACAATATCCACACTCAAATAAGTCCTCATTATAATTATTCAAACACTATTTTACAGAAATAGTGAGGACTGCTAAAACATCTTTCTAGAATCATCACTCCATACCCCGACTATCTCCTGCTATGTTCTCACCTCCTAAGAAGAAAAATGGAACAAAAAAGAAAAGAGTGAGCTCAACTAGCCCAGTAAAGAATATTGTGACTAAGATAATATACAACAAATTATCATTAGTTTTCAACAGGAAAAAATCTGATAAAATATAATAGACAACAAGTTTTAGATCAACAATTGCAGCGGAAATAGCAATCCATTAGAAGGGTCAAGTAGAGAAAGAATTCCACTATCTTTTAAGATTTAAAAGTCCATCATCAATATTTTATCCCTGTAACATCAATCAATATACATCTTGAATCAAATATTCATCTTTGCTTTACGGGCCAAAAATATTCATTTCTATCACCAAATTGGTCATGTTCATCTCAATATATGTTCATCTTTGCACTATGGGTCAAAGATATTCATTAGGTAATCATTCATCTTTTGCACTACTTCTGCCAAAGATATTCATCGATTAATCATTCATCTTTGCACTACTGAGCCAAAGATATTCAAGAATATCATCATTTAGACTGAGGATGATGAAAAATATATTAAAGAAAATGAATCCAGTGAAACAAAATAACAAATATTAGAGATTCGTATTACAGTTTATCCAAGATCAATAATACTCCATAATAACCAATTTTGAAGTAAAATTCAAGAATAAAGATCAAAACATGGATACAATCAAAGATAGTAACCATAATAGACATCTTGGATAAAAAGAAGAAAATTTCATTTTTCGGTGAATAATGCTGTATACGTGAATAGTTTCGTATACATGAATAGTAACTCCGACACCAAAAGATAGAAATTTCACAAGAAAAATCATCATGTTTCGTGAATAGTAACTCATGAATAGTAACTCGTGAATAGTAATCCCGACATGAAAAATTTCAAATTTGATAAAAAGTTCAAACCAATATTTCGGCATAATGATATTGAAGAAATAATATCACTTACGAAGAAAATAACACCCCTTACCTCAAAAAGACAAGATCTTGATGGAATATTGGATATAGTCTTTGAAGGAACTTGCCAAAGTATAGCAACACTCAAAGTATCAAAATACTCACAAGAATACGCTTCGATAATATATAGAGAAAGAGAGAAAGCTTATGTTTACGGTGTGATTTTCAATTCTAACTTAGCCCTCTATTTATAGGAAAATGTTAAGACGCAAAAGCGGACTTGACACTTAATGACTTGATGGCTTTACACTGCTACTTATTACCACTCCACCACATTTGAAATAAAATTCAAGACATTTCTTCACCAACCACAAGTGGGGCCCACTCAATTCTAGAATTTTCCACCAAAATGATTTATAACCTAATTTCTGAATCAGTCACCTCTTAAAATTCATAACAAATCATACGTTTATTTTTAACGGTTCAAAATTTGTGGACATATACTCAACTTATATATATATATATATAACATATCCAAAAATCACAACGATCCAACGGTCGGATTAAAAATTATAACTCACGCAATATATCTCAAAAACACTGGTTTAATTTTTAATACCTCCATTCCGATAAAAATACTGATAAAACACCTCAACATTAACTCCTTCATTTTTAACCACAATAAATATATCCAACATAAAATAAATATTTCCTTATCATATGAATCAATAATTAATTATTCACAAATAATATTACAAAATCACAATTATGACAACCAGACGTTTTCCATGAAAGAGGGGGCTTTCCGATAAGGATTTCTCCTTACTGGCGCGCAATTAGATGATCAAACCTCTCATTGACAGAATTTTCTAGACATTGCTAATAATCTATCTAATAATATTATTCAAATAATATGAATTATTGATCCGATAATGGAAAATATTGCAAGCAAATGACAATTATTGAAACAACAATAATATAAAATATCAACGCGACAATTATTGAATCAATAAAATAAAATATTGAGCGAAGCTTCTTGTAATAATTATTGAGTAGTGCTTTCTTACGTAATGATAAATAATTCATCATCATCATGCAATACTGAAGTGTCTTTCTTTACCTAATGCCAGACATCACGTATTTTAACCACCGAAGTATTTCAACGTTGTTAACGGTAATAATTACAGATTATTTATAAAAACTCAAACTTTGTCGTTTTCTTCATCGAAAGCGGTTATCCGATTATTGTATTTTTCTTTAGATTAAGTACATTTTTGTCAACTCCTAAGGTGGGCCCAAGCCTGCAGTGTAATTTGTGATCGTCCTCGAAGAAGTTATATTATTGTATTTTTAAACAGCTTTATATAAATGAATAGAGACTCTTATCCAACCTTCACTTATTTGATTATAAAAGTCAAATTAAATAATATTATTGTCACTATATTAAAATTTAAAACTAAAATCAATCACTTTTTATTAAGCTAAATTTGGAATATTATATCATTTTTAGTCTTCTTATCCTTCTTCTTTTTTCAAAAAAAGGCTGCCATTCTGAGTGAGAAAAGTAATAAAAAGCAAAAAAAAAAAAGTGTTGTTTCTAGGAGAGGATTTAGTATTTCTTTAAAGTAAGGGTGTAAATGAATCGAGTTGAGTCGAATATTGAATTATTTAAATTTGATCACAAAATTTATCGAGTATAAAATAAAATTTAATTAAGACTCGTTTAACTATCGAGTCGAGCCCGATTTCGAATCGAGCCTGAACAATTTGAAATTTTTGAACGAATATAATCCTAGTATCAATATAAAATTACAATTTGAAGAAGTTCGAGTAATTTATCGAATTTTAAAAGTTGCTCATATTTGAATTATTTATATTTCGAGTCGAGTTCGAATCGAACTTTTAGTCGAATGAGTATAAATTGAATCTGAACTGTTTTTCATTTTATAGTCTTTTTTCAAAATCGTTGGCTCATTTATTATTCGTGTAAAGATGACCATTCAAAAAAATTAAAATATCAATGTTCTTTTAAAAGTATCCCTATCCAAAAGTAAAGAGAAAAATTTTCATTTTGAAATACAAAAATAATTAGGGTGATTTTAGGAGTTTTAAAATTTTAATTTTAAAAAATATTTCGAATGATGTGTTATCAAAGTAGATCTCATTTAATTGGTTGTCTGATAATTTATCATAAAAATATTAAATACTATGTCAATTGAAATTAAAAATTTGAGACTCTAAACATTACTTAAATAATTAAGATAGTAATTAATATCATAGGATATAAATTCATGGTTGTCTAATATATTTAATAAATGAGTGCAAATCATATATTCATATAAAAGTGATTTATCTCAAATTTTGAACGACTCAAATAATTTATTGAATAAATAAAAAATTTAAAATCACTTATATTTTATTAGATAGATAAATGAGTCATATATTCATACAAGAGTGCCCTATGAAAATAAATATACATATAAAAAAAACTAATTATAAATTGCAAGTATGTGTAAGGTGATCAAGAGTGTACCTCACCCATGGCCCATTTGACCAAGTCAATCCTTTTAATGTGAATTTTATTTTATTAGGAAAAGTGCGGCAATCAAACGCGAGACGTGATACAGGCCTCTTCACAATCAAACCCTTCCAAAACCCTAAGCAGCTAAAATCGAGAGGTATGTTCCGTAAATAATTTTATTTTTCTAATAGTTAATTTCGTAATACTGCTTCTTTTTCTTCTAAACCCTAGAAGACTTCTACTTTTTGGCTCTATTTTGTTCGACTGATTCCTTATTTCTTGTTATAGGAATCTAGTTTTTTTTTCTTCTAAGGTTGTTGGTACTTTTGTGGATTGGGTAATCGATTTATTTTGTTGGGAGTGGATTAAAAGAGTTGTTATGGTTATGTCTTGGATGGATTAAAACATCTTGTATTGTTTGCATTTTGTTTTATGGTTTATGTATATATTTCTGATTTCTTTTATGTTTCTGTATACTGGACTAGAGTTTTGAATTGGGTTGAAGTTTCCATGGAGCTAAATTAAGTTTGATAGACTTGTATATGTTATAACCAGTGAAATCCATGTTTCCGAGTTTCCATTGAGCTTCCTCCATTGTTCAAAATGATAATTCTGTTTCATGATGATAAGCATTTCTTTTTATTAAGAGCTGCATTTTGTAGGGATTTATTTTTTATTTGCTATATAGAAGTTCATGTCTCTAATTTGGGATTATAAATGAAACGTCATCTGACATTAAAAAGCTTACCTTATGACTTTTGGTAAGTTTGTGGTCCATCTTTTAGATTATCATAGTTGTTGAAGGAAAAAGACTCGCAATGTGCAAAGGTCTCCCTGGGTCTTAGGTGTTAGGGTAGGCTTGCGCGTTCTCGCGCCTTTGACAATATTGCACATTATATATTTATGTAAAGACGAATAAACTCGTTGTGATGGGAAATGAGATGAAAAGATACAAACTCATGCACACATGTACTTGGGTTAATATCATCAAATATGATTTCATATTTTTGTACTGTTCTTAAAATTTGGAAACATATCATTAATTCATTATTACAGTTGCAGAATTCAAATGGTTTGCAGAAGATTTCATGATTGCATATTCTTCCTCTTGGCTTTAGAAAAATAATTAAACAGTACTTACTCTGTGTACAAAGTTTGATCTAGGCAGTTACCTATGGTGAAAGATGAAAAGAATAACGGTGTTCTAAAGAAAGCAACGTACACATTTTTCTATATCCCTTCTTTAGGAACTATTGGAGACAGGTATCTGAACCTATACCTATCAATTTGTTTTGGTACCACTAGAATGCAGAAGGTTGAATAGTGATTACTAAGTAGCTTTAGGAGGTGACCTATCAGGTTTTATAGTTACTGATTTGTTTTGGGTCTACAAGCAAAGCAAAATGTTAAGTAGTGGTATCATTAGGACAAAAATAATAGGATGTTATGCCATACAAATTGAAGAAAGTGCATAGCTTTAAATAGATTTGATGGCATGAATACTTAATGGTTTGTTCTTTTTTCTCATCCTTCGATAATTTCATTTTTGTGGCATTGGAAGAATGGTTAGAACATTAAGGTGCTCTTGGTAGAAAATCTTCTAATGTATGTTTTGGTCACGAGGATGTACCTTTTTGGGAGATTTTTACTTCAGCATTTCTTATGTTCTTTTTGGTGTCCTTTTCATATAATAGTGGAAGCCCAGAACCAGAAGGTTGTTTTATGCTCTGTCAATTTCACAAAAAGAGACCCATTTGCAGAAAAAGAAAAAAACGTTCCACTTGAAGTGTTCTCTTTTTATTGATGATAGTATAAAAGGACACGATGGTCTCATTTCACCACTACTTAACTAGCAACTTATTATTTTTAGGGGTTATACATCCTTAGTATTTGTAAAAAATACAAATGAGACTCTTTTTGTTGAATGGAAGGAGTATAATTCATTCATTTTAGGCGTCAGAGTAGGAAGGTTATAGATTTAAATAGAACAAGAATACCTCAAATGTGTCTGTATTTATCCATATGAATAACGTACTTAACAATATAATCAGACTATTTAGTTCAACTGTCATAAATATATAATAAAGGGTGGAGATGTTTCACCTGTGCTCATCATCACCTTGAAGTTTTGTCTCCTTACAGAAATAAATACATGTAAAGATTTCGTTCAATTTTTAATTTTTTTGCCCGTCTCAACTAATATTAACTGTAATGCAGTGACTTGTGAGGATGGGTAGTGGGCTTGTTACACAGAACCATTCTTCTGCCATAACTTTGTCAAAGTCGCAGGAAGGCAAAGGGCAAGCTGCTATAGCAACTGCACCTGATACTAAGCCAAAGAAGAAAATATGTTGTGCTTGCCCGGATACTAAGAAGCTGAGGGACGAATGTGTCGTGGAGCATGGTGAAGCTGCCTGTTCAAAATGGATTGAAGCTCATCGTAAATGCCTTCGTGCAGAAGGCTTCAACGTTTGATATGGTGAATGTACCCCAACATGATAGATATATGGAAGATGACTCATTTTTGTAGAACCTCCTTAATTTTGGAAGGTACACGCTAGAAAATATGGAATTTTTACTGACTATGGATTTTTGAAAATTCACAAATAATGTTTAGAACTTGCTCTAAACTGTTTACATCCAAAAGATGTTTTTTCTTATTTATTCATAGATTACAAGGTTGATCCTTATTTATTATATAAACACAATTTGTTAAGACATAATGCTGAGTTTGGATCGAATGCCTTAAATCATTTATATTTAAATTCATTGTTACTTGGTGGCCTTCTTATATATGTTGGAGGGATGCAATCTTATTTATAACATACTTGGTACTTTCATATTCATTTGATACACCTTGATATCCATTTGACCCATTTGTTTGAATGGAGCATCTCTTTACTTAATTCCACCTACACAGTTTTCATTGTGCTGTTATTAAGGTAACCTGCTCTGCTCAGACGTGGAGTTGGGAAATGTGAAAGTATAAGCATTTAGGTCACTATATGGTCTGTGATAGTATGTTCTATGGTCCTGGCCCCTGCTGTTGATTGGGGTATATGAATGGTCTTTAGAAACCAGATGGTGCCAACTTTTGGACCAATTGCATGATTGTTAACCAACATGATAGACGATAAATGGAAATGGTTTTTCTCAGAACTTTTTTTAATTTGGGAGAACTTTTCAAGAATACTTTATTTGCATGGAAATATTTGTTTTATAAAAATGTTTTATAAAATAAAACAGTTTTATTCATGGAAATATTTGTCTCTGTTTTTATAAAATTTCTTACTTAATTAGAGTCTTAATAATTTAAAATTTATAAAACCTTGTGCACAAAATTAATTTAACTAGATCTCTCAGCAATATTTTGCCAGAAAATCAAGGCAACAAAAACACAATGTTTAGTTCTTTTAACAAAAAATGGTTTGCGATATCTTACGGGCTTTTCTGTTTCAAGTTCATCCAGATTATAATGGAATTGTTTCCAAAAATATAATTGTGCAAATTACAAAATATAATCTTTGTAATTTTCAGTTTTAATCCAAATTTAGTTCTTTTAGTATCTTAGGGCTTTTTCTTGTTAGTTCATCCAGATCATTGAATTAATATAATTGTGATGTGCTATATATATTTATGCAAATTAGTTGTATCTTTTGCTTTATTGATCGATCAAGTTTAGGGTATATAGCTAGCTAGTTAATTAGATCATTTCATTGTGGGGTTTAGATGATTTTGTCAAAGTGCATGGGAATATATAAGACATACAAAAATTAAGAGGTACTACTAATAATACTAATTCATTAATTTAACTTGACACAACAGGACAGTCACGGTTGTGACCACAACAACACGTACACCCAATTACGACTAAGAATTAGGAAATACAGAATACAGAACTGACAGACAAACACGAACACTTAATTATTCATCACCATAATCAAATAGTTACATGATTTTATTATGTATATATATATAGAGAGAGAACATATATATATATATATATAGAACTTATGCATGCATGCATGCACGCACAATTAGTTCCATATATATATATATATATATGCATGCATGTTTAATGGCCGCCACAGGTGCAGTCGGTACAGGTGCAGCTGGTTCCGCACTTGCACTTGCCATCGTTCTCAGAGACCTCCATCACAATAGTCGTCTCAACATAGCTGCATGCACCACAGTAATTAATAAATATATATATATATATATATATATATATATATATATATATATATATATATATCCATCATCAGTGCATATATATCAACACAAATTATATATTATTCATTTTATGTTATTTAATATATAATATCCACCAAAAATCTACGGATATATTCAACTTCATATGGATTTAGGGTGAAAATTAAGGAAAGGATTTCTGATATAATTTATTGTCTTTAGAGGAATATATATATATATATATATATATATATATATATATATATATATATATATATATATATATATATATTATCAGACTTCAAAGTTTTTGAGGATTGAAAATTAGCACCTCTTCCCGGTTTCAACGATGTCAATGCCATAGCCGTTTCCCTTCTTCCTGCAATTAATTAATCCATCAGATATCACTAATTAGTAAAACATATATATAAGATACACTTGGACTTGTTCTTTTTATGATTATTATTTTTCAATACTATATTTAATGGACAAACGACAAATTTTGAAATTGAAGATATAAACTATATTTAATGGATTATACCAATATTAAAAACGTATTATTTAATTAATTTAAATTAATGTAGTTTAATTCAAAGGTTATATATATATATATATATATATATATATATATATATATATATATATATATATAGTATACCATTTAGATTCACCCAATATAAAATTATGTTCTTAAATTTTGAAATTAAAAGGCCAGAATTGTGAATTTTGACACATTATACTGAAAAAGTAATTAAGTGACGTAATTTGTCCAAAGATCAAAATTTGTTATTAAAACTGGTTTATATATATGAGATCTGAATTCTATATATATAATTGTCACTTTGACCAAGTTTATACACACGTGGGTCAATTATTTAAGTCTAGTCAAATCGCAGTATACACATCATCTTTAATCTTTAAAAAATAAGAGATGAAAAACAAAATATGATCAACAAGACATGAAAGAGGGTGGACAAAATAATTCAAAGGTGGGTGATTGATTGTTTTGTGAAATTTTCTCTTTTTTTTATTTTAATAATTTAAAATTAAAAGTCTGAATAATTGTTAAATTCAAAATGGATCATATAGTAATGAAATGAAATGAAGTCTTCTCGCAGTCACATATGTTTGACATGGTGATCAAAGAAGTTTAATTATTGTTTTGTGAGTTAAGTTGAAGGAGGCTTGATATTTATAGAGGAGGAATTAAGGGCAATGAAATGGGAGTCATGGGTTCAAATGGGACCACAATATGGGACACAGTGGGGCACTTCCTCAAGCTTAGCCACTAGAGCAACACACGCCTCTATGAGGTCTGAAGGAGCCTGCTTCTGCTTGGCCTGGCCTCTTATCCTCCTCTCATGTCATCTTCAACTCGCTTTTAACAAACAAAGACCATATATATATATATAAGGATATTAATAATTTTGTGGATATTTATCTATTTTTAGGGTAGGGGTGTTTAGGACCAACCTATTTAATTGTTAATTTATATGAATTTTAATTGGGTGTAAATTTTAAGATTGGTAGCGAGATCAGATGCATGTATGAATTTAGCAGTGCGGAAAATAGTTAATCCAATTGAGTCGAGGGGAATTGATTCATATGCCGAGTTAGTATCGACTTGACACAAAGTAGAAGATAATTACAACGAGAGAATACGTTACTCCCTCTCTTCTATTATTTTATTAATTTACAAAATTCTAAAATTCAAATAATCTGGTAGCACTCGTAAAATTTTATTAATTTACTTTGCTTTTTCTTTTGATAATATTTTTTATTTCAAGATTCTATTGGCACAAATATTGATCATCCAAATGTTAGACACTCCTTTACTCAACAAAATTAGTTAAAATTCCTTTTCTTTTCTTTGACAAGACATACAGACAGACAGACAGATTGTGCAAAAATTCATTTACTCTTTTTTATATATATATATATATCAAGATAAGAAGAAACAAAAGGTCAAAAATTAAAGTTTTATGTTGATGAGAACAGTTGCCTCTTGATATAGTAAACCTCCTCTTGTATTTTATTATTAGCCTATCTTGTCAATCAAAGCATAGCCTTACATTCATTTTTCAAACTTTTTATCTATAAGAAAGAAAGAAAGAAAGCAATGCATGCAGCAACTAAATCAGGCAAGACATGTCTGAATCAATACTTTGATTCCTTTATTTTTGTGTGTCCACAAATATTTGAAATAAGATGATGATTAATGTGTCCTTCTCAAACTACTACTGGAAGAGGCCAATATAATTAAAACAAAGATATGTTTATAAGAGAACAAATAAATACTTGGATCCAGCACAAAAATCATTGCCAGCCATCATACCAAAATATATATTCAAACCCAAACTGACTGCCTGCATCAAATGATTTTAATAACGGATAGGCCAATCAATACCTACAAAATTGCTTCTTGAGCCACCACACTTCACACCAACTAATATCGGACAACATCTTGGAGACAATCGTAGAAATGCGAAATTTGGATCTTTTCATTCCCCGAGTAAATGGCTTCTGCTCCCCCACCGTGTTCTCCCTGAGCTGCCATTTCAATCACCATGTAGATCCTCTTGATTGGCATCTATAAGCATCATGAAAAAAATTATTTTACTGTCCGGTTCTTGGCTTTCAAGTAAGTCTTTCTAAACACTTAAAATTCAAACCCATCTAGACCAAGAAAGGGTCCAAGGAGGGTTAGAAGTAGTCGTATTCTTCCTTTTTTGTGTTGTTTTGTTTTTTTCCAGTGTTGACACATCATGAGTAAAACACATAATAAAGACTAAGATATTGAATAACGGAATAGATAAATGAGCTCACATCATTCAGGGCCTCAGCAGCAGCATCAACATCTTCCTCCGAGAAAACTTTAAGTTGTTTCAACACCTGTGGGTAAAAAAGAAATCAGAACATTAAAATGAAAATTGATAAAAATATTTCTCCGGTATTATGGATAAAAAAAAGCTGACAAACCAATTTAACTGGTTAAAGGAGATATAAGCAAACAGAAAAAACATTGTAAACTTGACAACGTATGTGCATGTCTAGAAAAGAAACAATGCAACTTATGTCATGCCAACCTTTTTCTAATTTAATTCCTTAATTGATTTACTCCCAATTACATTGGTTTATGTACACAAGTATAGCAACACCTAATTTTAGTTATGGTAATCCCCAATTTACAGCAATGTATACAAACTAATTAAGGGATAAGATTAACTACAATTATAGGATAAGATTGTATCTTTTAACACTCCCCTCAAGTTGGTGTATAGATGTCTCGCATGCCCAACTTGAAATAGAATGGATGAAATATCAACTACATTAGTTCACAGTTGATACCCACCATTGGTTAACTTTTCTTTAATAGCTCGATAAATCTCAATGTGCTTCATTCTAGGGTCGTTTGAAATCTTGCCTTAATACCACGGCGCATAGGCCTTTTGTTAACACCCAAATCTTATATGCAAAGTTGAAACACATTAGTTCACATATACCCATGCGATAACACTCCCCTTAAATGCAATTTTTTATAGAGAAGGGAGAAATTAAAGTGCATTTGCACTATTAAATTAATATAAGAACAGTTGTGTAGCCAAGAAGATTTGAACCCAAGACCTTGCACACCCAGAGGTCTGATACCATGTAGAAAAGAAGAAACAGAGTTAGTTTTTAATTCCTTAATTGATTTGGTTCCCAATTACATTGGTTTATATACACAAGTATAGCAACAAGTAATTTATAGTTATGGTAATCCCTAATTTACAACAATGTATACACACTAATTATGGGATAAGATTGTATCTTGTAACATATCTTCTAACACTCTCTTCACAAAACTATGAGAAAAGGACACTCGTTCTGACTGGAGGGAATCATAGACCTAGTAAAAGTTATGATTGAATTCAAAGTCATTCTTATCATTTGGTACTCTATTTCTGGTTCTCTCAGATCTTTGGCAACCACTGTAGATGCTTAAATGGCTTGTTTGCAGCTTTGACATTCTTTTTAGCAAAGAAGAAACCAATACTCATGAAAAGTTGCTAAAGACAAGTCCAAGTCTCCTTAAGGAAAGGCAGTTCACTAGTAATGCCTCATTCATCTCTTATCCGGCAGGTGCACTGTAGTTAGTGCCTTCTACCATTCATATCCACAACCACACACAACATCTAAAAAAAGGTGCTTCTTATGCATATATACCAAAACACAATTGAATGATCAAAGCTACAAATGGGCATTAGCCGTAGAGTACTTTGTTGATGGTTTTTATGTCCTCGCAATTCTCCTATAGCCATGTGGAGTGAGAATCACATCTTTTTGATCCTAAGAGGCATTATATCAATTATCATCAAATTGCTTCCTAATAGTCTCATGCATTAGTTACGAGAAAATACAGTTTTTGAACAAAGGTAATGACTTTGAATAGAATGATAAGACCGCATTGGTTCATACAACAAAATATTATGATGTTAAATGCCATCATAGTTGTGGAAATGATAATGATGTACCTTTTTCGCGTCTTCTGTCTTTAATGTTGGAACATTGTATGTGACTGAAAAAGCATCTTGAAGACCAACTGAATCCAAAAAATTTAGCTCACTTGTAGTCCCAATCACTAGAATTTTTTTCCCCTGAAAAATGTTTGACTGAGAAAGTCAGGTACTCGCAAACTAATGCACAAAGTAGACAAATAAATGACCTTGAAAAATATATACTATCTAGCTACAACATCTTCTATTTGCCGTTTCTTCTTCATTTTATAATATTTTTAACCAACCAGAAAAGCTTCTTATGTCTATACGAAGAATACTATATGCACAAACTGTACACAAAAAGTTGTGTACAAAGAGTAAGACCCATGTATTGCTTACCAATGAAAATGTGTAAAGCATCTAATCGTAGGTCCTATTTCCTATTTTCTCTCCTTTTATACTGTTTGTGCACAGTTTTTGTGTATAGTTTGGGTCCCTAGCATTACTCCAATAAGAATACAAATACATGAGCAATATGCACGTCGAGAAATAATAAATAAATAAATATTTCAAAGGAACTTCTCTACATGTAAAGAAATAACAAAGAAAGAGGGGGGGGGGGGGGGAAAACAAATAAGAAATTGCAAAATATGGGATGAAAGATCATCCCAATAAATAAGTACAAAAACTTTTAAATAGAAAGAATACAACAAAAGATAAGTGAACCATGCACCACTAAGATTGTGACTGGATAAAAGGAGCAATTTGCAATCTAACAATCATTCAACAAAATACACACTAAACTAATGGTGCACAAAACAAAAGAAAACTTATATATATATATATGTGTGTAATAGAACCAACAAACAAAATAAATGAAGGAAAAACCATTGGAGGAAGTCGTTTGAGCAGGACCAATAGCGCATAAATCAAAAGACAACATATATACTCTGTGTTTGTGTAATAGAACCAACAAACAAAATAAATGAAGGAAAAACCATTAAAGGAAGCCGTTTGATCAGGAACAATAGTGCACAAAACAAAAGAAAACATGTGTATATATATAGGGAATTTTGATATTTCCACATGTATTTTTGATATTTTCACATGAGGCTCTATCACATGAGCATACAATGGGTTCCACCTTCATGTGAGAAGGAACCATGTGGAAATATCAAAAACACATGTGAAAATAGTGCTTCCCTATATATATACACACACGTGTGTGTAATAGAACCAACAAACAAAACAAATGAAGGAAAAACCTTTGGAGGAAGCCGTTTGAGCAGGACCAATAATGTTTGAGAAATCAAATTTGAAAATCGTGGTCCAATTGCAACATATTCCAGCAGCCTGCAATGAGATCACAGAACGAACACACAGTAATAATTTGTGAACAGTAGTAACTGACCATTTGTTGTATGCTTAATATAATCATGTATTACCTTTCAATGTCATCAAGAATGATAATGCTTAATGGTGACCTATAAGCGTCCTCAAATACCTATATCATTTCAGGAAAAAGGGCTCAACAGTTCGCAAATAACTTGCAAGATATAACAAGTACTTCAGCAAGCTCTCATAGAGATGGTGCTCATACACAAGAAGTAGAGTAATACCAGGAGTACCAAATTTTGTACTAAATTTGGGATCCCTACTTGGGTTTTGTAATACAAATTTATGACATAACTATCACATATTCACAAGTGATGTACTCAATCAATTTAATAATGTCACGTCATTAAGGACCCCAACTTACTACCAAATTAGGGACCCCTAGCATTATTCTCAATAAATTAGGCAAATACAACTGCAAATTGTTCAGATATAGTATAGAATATAAAACCTTGACGATCTGAGCACATTTAGTGCTTTCACTGAGGCCGATCATTGATTCAGCTGAAACCTACCCATGGAGAGAAGTAACTTAGAAGATTTGGGAGAGAGAAAGGGAGAGAGGAGGAAAGGAATCTATTCCTACAAGAAATGACTAGTTGCAATACGCATAGCATGAGAAGCCACTTACTATCTTGACGTAGGGAAAATCACTGCCAATACCAACAGAAGCCGCCATTGCAGTCTTACCACTGTCCAAGACAATTAAGAGTAAGAAGATTGAGAAGTTGACTAAGCTTAAGAAAAAATACCACATTTACCTGCCACTCGGGCCTTCCAAAAGACATGTAACAAGTGGGCTCCCTCTGCTCACTTTAACTTGCTCTGCTAATAACATAGTTCTTTTAAATATGTGCTCGTGTCGCCCACCACACTCCACTATGCCATTGAGTCTACAAATCGCATTTATTTGGGTGGAATGTAAATAATGTTATTAAGAAAGTCAAGTTTATTTAGCAATTAAAACTATTCCACGTCACATGAGCCCAAGCTGACATGATACATCATTATTTTTGCGAAAACAATTCAATTATATCCATAAAGCTCAATACTCTGTAAATTTACTAGTCATTTAGTTTAAAGGATTACCCATACAGGTATAAATCAGATCCTCTAGCAAAGACGTAATAATTAACCAAGAAAGGGATGCACAAAATCTTGTGAGAAATAACAGAAACAAAACATATGCTGAAGATTCCACAAGTCTAATAAATGCATTCATGAAAGTTGCATGCAGCAGGGGCTGTGCTCATTATAATACATTATCTACTGCCCATTTTTTCTGTACCAAAAAGTATAAAGGCATCAACCTCATACAACAATGTGTTTCCCTTCTCCTTCCTTTTTCTCTTTTACAAAACCAACTTCAATTTTGTATCGATGCCACTCATCAACCCTAAGAATTTTTAAATGCCAACAAGAAACCAAGACAATGCGATAGTAAATCCATTATGTATGTTTTATGATTTTAAAACCACGATATACACTCCACTTTAAATTTGTCATTCACAATGCATATAGTTTCATAAATCCAAACATGCTGAGACTTGCAACGCACGCCCAATCTTGCAGTTCAAATACATGAATCAGTACAAACTACAAGCTACAACTTGCAAACATAAAAATAATCTATCGGAATGGAAATAAATTCAGTTAGACCAATTTGCACACTATATAATAAATTCCTGGATGGGAAAAAGATCATAAGCCAGTAATTAGACATACCTGCAACGTTCAAGGTCATCCATGGATGCTCCAAATGCAGGAATAATTTCTTGAAGGGCATTCAGAAAATCATCCATTGTAATCTTTATATTCTCTTCATCCACGGGTTTGGTAAGATCATCAAGATTTAGCTGCCGGTTCAAAGCAAAGGAAACAGCACTTTTTACGACACCTTCTAGCTCCGCTCCACTATAATTCTTTGTCCGAGCAGCTGCATTCAGGGATGAATCTTTCCTTGTTAACACTTGTAGGTGCTAGCTAAAGTGGGGTATACATAGCCACCCCAAAAGACGCAGGTGTAGATTGAGATACAGAAAAAGAACAAAAAATAAGAAAAGGATCGCCTAGACAGGTTACTCATATTATGTTCCTCTTTGGATGCTTTATATACAAACATATGTGAGGAGAAGGATGTTAAATGTACAGTTATGCTGTTTCACACTATTATTTTGAAGGAGAAAAGAGAGACACAAATGCCAAGTCAACATTCCACAATAATAACAAGCAATCATATTAACAAAGACACTAATCAAGCGAACATATCAACACTGCAATGATAAGCCCAACCAAATCCAATATTCAGTATCATCTCGAATAGTATATCAAATTTGAACAGGATAACATACCAGAATTCAGTATTAAGAAAACCCAAATCAACGTGTTCAAACATTTGCTTATCTCAGGCTCATAGCACATCTTGAAAGAGATTAGGATCCATGTTTCTTTTTTTTAATTGCTAATAAACAATACATTATGAGATTATCATAATATATTGCAGTACCATTCCTTCAACAATTTCAAGCATCCAAATTTAATTATTTAAACGATAAGCTTAAGCATCCAGAAAAAATTGCAAGCCTAGATAGTTGACATGAGTGGTTGGCATCTGGCTTTAATAAGGTTACGACTGAGAGACTGTTTTATAATTTTTAATTGAGCAGCAAAAGGTTTAGATCAAGCTGATTATGCACCATCAGCTTTACATAGAGCAAAATATACATTCCGACATATTTAATAGAAAGGAAGGGAACTCTTATTGTCATTAAAATCACACTATGTTTCTTCTTGGAGTTTTGGAAAATAAATGCTATGACTTGAAGACAAGCATAAAAGCATAAAAACGAAAAGAAAAATTAGGCCACTTGAAGGACAAATATCACAAGTTGGAGAATCATTAATCATGACCTGATAACCTTCATCTAAGCCTAAGATCCAAGAAATACAACAATATATATGATTAACTTGAAAATACATTTAAGGGAAAAATATTAATAACAGCCGAAATTTGAATGCATCCATCCGCAGTTTCAAAATTAAGTACTACTAGATATTTTAACGGTTTATAAATTAATATCAATCTATTACGGCAATTCCAATAATGAACCCAAAAAAGGCACGACTCAATTACCAAGCTCTTGCAAGTTCACATCTGGAGCAAGAAAAGAACTTTCTTTCATCTTGTTTGTATGGATCTGAAGGATTTGTAGACGACCATTCTCATCTGGAAGGCTGATCTCCACTTGAACTTCCAAACGTCCAGGCCTAAAACAAAGAACTAGTTTGTATTTTGTAAAGCATATATACACTGATGACAGTAGAACCCTTAGGGTGTGCACTGGGAAAAATTTACTCCCTCAGTCCGGAATGTAAGACGATTGACTTTTCAAAGTCAATACGAGATATTTTCAAAATCAAAATTGGTGTGATTCATTTAAATTTCGAAAACAATAAATCTTGTAATTAGTATTACTTTTTACATTGTTTATAATTTTCAGAATTATATTGACTTTTCATAATTGTATTGTCTAAAATTAATGAATTCCTATAAGTTTAAATTTCAAAATATCTCAAATTGACTTCAAAATATCAAAATTGATCCTCTATTTTGGAACAGACGGGGTGTGTTTGTGTGTACGCGCGCGCATAACCAAAAGACAAGAAACATTCAATTTATATAAAATAATATCTTATGTGCTAAAATTCTGTGGTACAGTAATGTCACCTCAAAAGTGCTTCATCAAGTAAATCCTTCCTGTTGGTCATTCCAATAAGCAGAACATTATTCAGAGACTCCACACCATCTATCTAGAAAGGAAATGATTTCCAATAAGTTAGTTTCATTAATCAGCCCATTGTGGACTTCATATATTCCTATTAATTCTACACAACAGAAAGCTTCTAAACAAACCTTAGTAAGAAGCTGGTTAACAATGCTATCATGAACTCCAGTACCATCTCGAGTTGAACCTCTGGACTGCAAAGAAAGTCAAAATTATATTTCGAATAATCACATAAATTTTTTACAGATCAACTTAGTGAGTCATAGCCAATTATAAACATATATATTATTACATGCACACACACACACACACACACGTGTGTGTGTAGATACCAATATTGCAGAATGGGTGGCATATATATCTCTCTCATTTGAAATAAAAAGCACGTGTAGAAGTAAAAAATGATGTGGTTCATATAAATGCATAAATAATTAGGTCAATATATAAGTAAGTTCCACAAGCTTCCCATTTGGCCATTTTAGAAGGCCTTTAGGTAACTTTAACTTAATCAAGGGAGATATGTAGATGCAAATGTAAATAAATGCACAAAATAATGTTAGCCGAACTAGCATTGTTATAAAGGCATTAACCATGTTGTCGAGATGGGTGGACTGGGTGCAGACTTTACATCTGACATTACTTGCACAAAGTGGCTACCTCTAAGATTTAAACCTGCAACCTCATAGTTGTCAGTCTGCGTCTTAGATAGACCACTTCCTTGTTTTCCAAATTTGTATTATACATCTACTCAAAAATCAAGCCTCAAAATCAATCTATTCTGCAAATACTTTCTTAGTGTAAGAGCAAATATCTGATGCAAAATGAAGATCAGAGATTTATACAAAATGAGAGGGAGAAATCCATTGGAGATAAAACAGGATGACATGTGCAGCAAAAAAAAATGAAAATTATCAAACTTATGCTTTGTAGTCTTATAAACACAAATCAACGAGAACTCCGGTACAAGTGTGGAAGTTCCTACCTTACAAATTGCATCAATTTCATCAAAAATGATAACATGCAAGTCACTTTGATCCCCTACAAAGAATATACGAAGACGTTAACATTTGAGGATGCCATGAAGCAACTTAGCCAGCATTTTCTCCTTACCTCGGGTTCTTTGATCTTGTTCAGCATCGGCAAATAAATCCCTTACATTCTTTTCCGTTTCTCCAACAAATTTACTTAAAACTTCAGGCCCATTGACAATCTAGAGTTTAAAGAATCATCAGTCAAATTAAAACTACAATGAGTAAGTAATTGTCAATATGTCTCAAAACCATTTATCCATACTTATTAGTATCCTAATATATGATACAAAAAATGTCTTGAATGATACGTATCTCATCTTTGTGTGATGGGGATCACAACTCTAAGGCAATGGAGAATTCTTTGTATTCAATGTTTGGAATATTTATTTTGTTAATTGGGTACGATGTTTTATTTTGATATTTGGAGATTTGTTGTAGTCTGAGTATTTTGTGCAAGTGTGCAGGGTATTTAGTTAATTTGTTTAAGTCATTAGTAGATGGGATGATGGGATAATAGATGGACAGTGGATGAATCTAAACTTATTTATGTTCACTTATGCGCCTCAATATAAGGCCAAGCAATGTTCGAAATAGCGCCGAATAGCCTATGGAGAGGAAAGGCTTGCAAAGGCTTAACGCTTCATTGGACTCGCATAAACTACCGCCTTTGTATTGTTTTGTTATTATTTTATTGTTTTATTGTTAGTGTTAGCAATTATAGTTTATAGTGTATACACATAGCAATTTTGTGTACATGAATTGCTATTTGCTAATGTAAATAACAATATCAATTTTTGTGTACATGAATTGCTATTTGCTATTTGCTAATGTAAATATGTAATAACAATTTCTTTTATTATTACAGTGAATTAAGATTATGGGTAAGAAAGATCCTGCATGGAAATATGGCACCGCAACCCCTGGAGTTAATAAAGCTCATTTATATGTAGAATGCAATTTTTGTAAGAAAATTTGCAAAGGAGGGATTACAAGATTAAAAAATCATCTTGTGGGAAATCATAGTAACGTCAAGGCTTGCAAAAAAGTACCAAGCGAAGTGAAGGAAGAGCTTGCTTCATATATGAAGAAAAATATGGACTCCAAAGAGGAAAGACAGAGATGAAGCTGAAAAAATACAAAGCGGGTCTTATTATGGTAGTCATCCATCCTTGGGAATGGGAGGTTCAAGTGTGGGTAGTGCCTCCGAGAGGGGAGTTCGGGGACCCATGGACTGATTTGTTGTGGATGTTGATCTTTGGTGATGATGATACTACTACAAGGCGCATAGTATTTTCAAAGGAGGCTCAGAATGCATCTGTCTTGATATAGGTAGATTCTTCTTTGAAAACGGGATTCCCTTCAATGTTGCTGATAGTCCTTCATTTATAAATATGTGTCGATCTATTGGGAACTATGGTCGTGCTTTGAAACCCCCTACCCCATACGAGCTTAGCTCTTGGATATTGAAGGAGGAAGAGAAGACTACAAAGGCCTTTGTTGAGGAGGTAAAAAGACTTGGGCACATACGGGGGTGTCAATCTTGTCGGATGGTTGGAAAGATATTAGGGGAAGACATCTAATAAACTTTCTTGTAAACAACCCCCATGGAACTGTATTTTTGAAATCTGTTGATGCATCTGATGCAATTAAAGATGCTACTTTGATGTTTAAACTACTTGATGAGGTTGTTGAAGAAGTGGGAGAAGACCTTGTCATTCAAGTAGTCACTGACAATGCATCTAATTATAAGGCGGCGGGGAGGATGTTAATGGAGAAGAGGCCACGTATGTGGTGGACACCGTGTGCCGCGCATTGCATTGATTTGATGCTTGAGAAGCTTGGAGAGTTGCCTCAACATAAAAATGCTTTGACAAAGGCAAAGAAGGTAATTACTATTATTATTATTTGGTTATAATTTTTTTATTCAATGAATACTTGAATTATTATTATTTTTTGATGAATGTCATTATGTAGGTAAGCAACTTCATATATAATCATGGATGGGTCTTGGCATTGATGAGGGCAAACACTAATAAAGACCTTGTTCGGCCAGCCGCCACTAGATTTGCCACTGCTTATTTAACTTTGCAGAGTATGCATAGTTTGAGACAACCTTTGGAGGCTATGTTTACATCTAGGGAGTGGGCAAATTGTGCTTGGGCAAAAAAACCTGAAGGTAAGGAGGCGAGAAAAATCATACTGAGTGATAGGAATTTTTGGAGTAGCGTGGGATATGCAATTAAGACCACAAAACCTCTAGTAGGTGTATTGAGGATGGCAGATTCAGAGAAGGTGCCGGGAATTGGATTTTTATATGGTGCCATGGACAATGCAAAAGAAGAGATTGCAAAAAATCTGGATAATGAGGAAGGGGCCTATAAAGAGATATGGAGCATAATAGATGCTAAGTGGGATAATCAGTTGCATCGGCATTTGCACGATGCTGCATATTATTTGAATCCTCATTTTCAATATGAAGACAATTTCTATGCAAATGCGGAAGTTAAGGTGGGATTGTACTCTTGTATGGACAAGTTTATTCCTATTTGTGGAAAGAGAGAAAGGTCGATTTGCAAATGGATGCATTAGATTGAGGCGAGGTTATTTGGCTACACAAATGCCAAAAATACGTAAGTAAGCGTGCTTCGGTAAAGTACCGTTGATTAATGTCTGGTTATGCTTTCATTTTGATTAAACGTATACCAGTAAGATTGATATATATTTTAATATTGATCCAACTAATTGGTGGATCGCATATGGAGATGAAGCTCCGGAATTAAGAAACTTTGCAGTGAAGATTCTGAGTTTAACTTGCTCATCTTCGGGGTGTGAGCGTAATTGGAGTACTTTCAGTCAGGTATTTATTAGATATAAATCATTTATTGAGATTTTATGAGATCTGACATTGTCACTAATGATAAATTACTTGTAATATAGATACATACAAAGAGAAGGAATCGATCGTCGCATCCGAGCTTAACTCATTTAAGCTTACATTACGTATACAATAAGAAATTGAAAGATCGACATATCAAGAAAAAGGCACTAACGGAAGAAGAAGATCCATTGGTTGTTGAAAATGTACCATCTGATAATGAATGGATTGCGGGGGGAAATGATGAAAATATATCGGGACTGACTTCTGGGAATGATGATATGGAGGAGGGTGAAAGGACTCATGGGAATGAGAAGACAGTTGGGGGAGGAGAGACTAATGTGAGGGAGATTACACTTGGAGGGCAAGGGACTCGGGGAACAAGTATTAAACAAGGAAGTCAAAAGAGAAAGAGAAACACTTTGCCGTCAAAAACAATGTCAAAAGGTTAGTGTCATTACTTAAGTTGCCTTTAAGGTGTTCTTGAAAAAAACATATTCATTTGGATTAAATATATATTCACTTGTTTATTTATAGATAAAGGGAATGGATTGCAATTGGTTGATGAAGAACCTGAGTTTGAGGATCTTAGCACTGACAATGAGGATGACAGAGCTATTAGATACGATGATGATTCCATGGAGGATCCTCTTAGTGATGATAGTGATGATGGTGATGGGGTTGATGATCTAGGATTTGATCCATTATTCAAGCCGCTAGATACAAATGATACATTACTTACATAGTGATGATGATCACTATATAAGTACTTGATGATATTATGTTATTTTGATGTTTTGTAATAATACATTACTGTGACGTTGGTTATTTATGTCTTCTATGATCTTAATTGTAATGATGAATTATTTTATGGTTTTATTAGTATTTTTCATAATTTTTTGGGGACTTTTAGGTCTTTAAATCAAGGCTTCAGCCTCGCTCCGCCTCGAGGCTTACGCCTCGCATAGCCCAGAGAAAAACACCTCGTACCGATTTTAGCTTTTTCGAACATTGAGGCCAAGTTATCTGTTGTTTGGTACATATAATAATATTTTATTTATTTTTTGATGAGCGAGTATGCCATTAAAGCACCAAGAAAGGGGGGCAAACCCGAGTATATGCACAATATAAAAAGCATAGGAAAAAAGAAGTAAAAAGCACACACCCAAATCAATAAAAAGTCCCTCCCTATACAAGAAACCTCCACAAAATACTTATATTAGTTCACTCACTCCTCACTCCCAGTACTGGCGGATAGTGGATGAGTAGGAAGCAGTTTATGTTGGAATAGTGAATGAGCTGGGAAGAAGTTATTTATGTTGACCTAAGAAGCATGGAAATGGGCATACGGGGATAAAATGAGTCAATGATTCGCCAAATCTTAAAAGATGGGGATTCGGGTGCGGGGGATTCGCCACCTATTTTATTAGTAAACATGTATATATTTATGTGAATAATTATATATATGATAAAACATTCAACAAAATAGATACTACAAGAAAAGAACAACAATTATTCAATAAACAATATAAGTTTCATGTTTCTACAAATATGAAGTCATAAACAATACTAAAAAATAATCATAGAAAATTCAAAGCTCGTAAGTTTTAAAGGAGGAAAGAATCTCAAGTGTACCCGAGAATCGGAGTATTCAGTGCGAGGATATGCCAGTTCATCGGGTTAATGAAGAATCCTTGCTTCCTAAATGTTAACTTGGTTTCTATATGAGCTCAAGCTTATTTTTCATTAGGGATGGATTATTGATTATTGAACTAAATACAAGTTTGGAATTATATTCTTTTGTAAAGGAAGTAGCGAATGCAAGTAGTTCTCAGCATGAAGGTGAATTTTTTATACATGATACAAATCCTGATTTGCTAACTATTCCATACATCAAAACTCCTCACAGACGGTGCGTATATTAAAAGATCAGGTATGCATATACATCTAAAGTGGTTTTAAATAAAATAAGACAAAAGACATAATAGTATGGAATATAAACCAAGTTCAATGAGTTGAAAGTTATGACAAAAGTGTGTAAAAATACAAAGCTGTAATCAAGCCATACCCAAGGAGGTTCCAACCTTCCCTAGATACAAAAGCCAGTGAAAGCCTCAGTTGCATACCTTGGGGTCCTTTCCATTTAACATCTTTCCAATCTGCCGTGCCATAAGGGTCTTGCCAGTACCCGGAGGTCCATAGAGCAGCATTCCCTTGACATGCTTGATGCCAAGTCTGTAATGTAAAATATTTTGTCATCAAGAAGTGGAATGAATAAGACGCAGCCCAGTTTGTGAAACAAAATAGTATAATGATGAAAATCTGGAAGTATCTAACATTACTTAGAGGTCACGTGAGGAGGGAAAACTCTAGAGGCAAAAGCTCTTCGAAATATATCTGCAAACTCTGCACTTAATCCACCAATACCCAATGACTCGAGATTAAACTCTTTATGCTTAAAAATATTGCTGCTAGCACCTTCACGCTGGTTGACAATCTGCATAATTAGCATGAATATTACTTAATATCATGAATCAATAGATTGCTTCAAAAAAATTGCTAACTCCTACACTTTCCATAAACTGAGCAAAATAAAGTTAGAGATTAAAAGGGGGGAAATAAGTAAAGCATATGAGAATTTTGCAGGCAAGTAATCCTCATTTAGTCAGTTTTTAACACCAACTGCAATGAGCTTACCTTTATTCCACTGGAACTTGGTGCTTCAAAAACAATGTATGTATCAGCTGAGATTATCCCTCTCTCAATGTTGTTTGATTTTTCTTGCCCCTCGATAGCAGCCTGATTGACCGTGAAGATGTATCCATTACCATGATACTCAAGTGTTACCCTTTGTCCTGTTGTCATGACCTGCATGTCATGATACCTCCTGGTAAATTTCCAAATACGTAAACAAGTCCAGGATTGACAAATGATAATAACTCCAGAATATGTTACGGAAGGACGTTAGTATAGTAAAGCATTTTTGAAGTGGGGGCTGCTAAAGATGACACCTTGACTGGGGACACTCTAAGAAGGTGCGAGACTAACTATTTAAGCTGGCATTGTTGGTACAGAAGGAGCAGGTAGAGCACTGATCATATTATGCTTCACTGCCTAGTTGTGTGGGAACTTTGGTCCTTGATTTCCAGTTTATTAGGCATCATTTCAGAGACGCCTAGAGCTGATCAGGATTTTAACTAGTTGGTATCTTTATAAAAGAGGAAGATAGATGGATCTCGGAAGCTTCCCCTACTTGCCTTTTTTTGGAGTATATGGCGCAAACTTTTAATGATTTTGAGTAGTCAGTATTAACTTTGAATTGGGGAGGCTTCCCTTGTGTTTTTGTTACACTCCTTTTTTTAATGGACCAAAGGGTTGATTTAGGGCTCTGAAGAGTTCTGTCTTAATTTCACTGAGAGCTGACAGCTCAGTACTTTTTGTTGATCCAACTCTTGGAATACGGAGGCTAGACCTCTTTTGGTAAATAATCTTTTTTCTACTCAGCAAAACAAAACAAAAAATTGCCAAACATATTTTGTGCTGGATTGAAGTATTTCCGGGATGCTAAATTAAAACCCCTTTCGCGAAAGTAACCACAAAGTTAATGAGAGATAGGGAATCCTAATACACAAGTTTGTAACTACTACTGTACCAGTTTCTTATTTCCAAAGTTACTGACCACAAGCCTAAACAGAAAACTACACTGCTACTTTCAGACGTCAATTATTCATATTATTCAATAGATATATAAGATTACAATAGTATTAGCATGTCTGCAGGCAACCAGTTTTTTGTGATAGATAATCCAGTTAGATAATATAATGACTGCACCTTAGAAATTTTAGCATACATGACAATAAAGCAATATGTACTAGATTAATAAAGTACCTTCGCACAACCATTAAAAAAAATTTAAAAAGGAGGCAGCGTTTGTGTATTACATAATAGGGATAGAACTTCCATAAAAAAGGAGTCAAAGAACATATAGCACTATTATTGATGATATATAAAAATTATTCAAAAAGAATTGGAATGAGGCCCTTGCCTGGTTAATAAATCTCTTCCGAATCTGCTGAGCCAAAAGAACTGCATCAACCTACAAACAATATACAGATGAGCTACTGGACCAAATATAAGATATAACATGACGCAACGTAGCTGTTATGACCAAGTATAAAGCATGATGGTAAAATTGTAAAATTTGGTGATTCCAACCTATATGAAAGCACTACAAAATTTTAAATTCTGCTTGCAATGCATCAAAAAAAAGGACAACTAGGGAAAACATACATGTTCCTCTTTACTCCCTTTTTTCACGAACTCTAACTCAAGAGTAAGTAAGGCAATGTTGAAATCATCAGGAGGAACAAATCTGGACAGATTGTCACAAGAGTAGCATTAAAAACAGTTGAAAATTCATTTACAGCCCCAAGAAGCCTAGCACCAACAAACCTGCTCACAGACACAGTATCTCCAGTAGAAACTCTTGCATGACGACGTTGAATGACGTTAAGTCCAATATGGCCGTTGGGTATACCATCATGTGCAGTATATTCTCAGTTAAGGGAACAGGGAGGTACTTCCTTTTAAAAAAACAACTACATTTCATACTTCAACAAGATTTTTAAACAATTTAAATATACTATTTTATTACTCAACTCAACAGCATTTTCCATCCCAAACTAGTTGGGGTAGGCTTAAACACTTCAAACATACATTAAGGGGGAAATACTCTACAAGTATAATATAGCACACTAACTTGACGCACCCATAAGTACCATTTATCATTAAATCTTATAACATGTGGAGACCCACACCAGAAAACGCTAGTTGAGAAACCACAAAGTTTTGGTAAATAAATAGTAAAATATGCAGGCTTCACCTTTATGAAATCACCGTTCACTAATCATAATCTTGCAAAACTGTAGTTAGTATATGCACTCCACAGAAGCATGATACTACGATATTAACTGAATTGGTTCCCACAAAAGTTGTCCGCATCAAATACGCCAACAAATGATGGATGGAATGAAATAGACTTTCTCTCATAATATAAATAGATTACAGAAGAAGTACGGAAGCAAGTAATGAATAAGGAAAAACTAAAAACATGGCGCAATGACAAATTTTGTATATAGAAGGCCCATCACTGATCCATCTGCATACCTAAAATATGGTATACATTCCCAATATAGCCAACTGGTATAGCGTCAAATTTGTCAACATATTGAGGCCATATTGTCAAATTTGTCTAACATATTCCCAGTATAGCCAACTGGTAGAGAATAGGAATGCTAAAAAGAAATGTGGGTGGGGAGAGACATGCTTAAAGAACCCTTAAATTCAATTTAAGCATATGATCATACCAGCATACAAACATCAACTGGATATGTGGATTTAATAAAAAAGAACATATTATATCTTAAAACCACTCTACAGAGAAGCCGTGTACTAAGTTCAAAAGAACTAGTTTCAAGTAATCTATGAGTCATGAAAAAAGACCAAGATTCTGGAACTAGCACACAGCTTCTTTGAAAAAATATCCGGTCAGGTAATAGCAAAAGCTTAGGTAGCCAAGAAAGAGTAAAACATTCAGTTTTCATTCTTTAAGAAGCCATCCAAAGAAATAGGAGGTAAATGAATTGATTCTTCAGCCTCACTTTGTAGAATATAAGAAATCTGACTGAAACTAAATGATTGATCAGTTTGCCAAATGAAATTAAGGAAACCCAACTAAACAATTCTACTGATCATCCACACCAATCTGAGTTTCAAAAGTCCTGGTTACCTAAAGTACCTTCTAGGACAAATTTAAATAAATTAAAGGAAAAACAGCAATTAAAGTGAAATCGAACATATGACTGCATAATTTCAAACCAAGTTCAATCAAATCAGTGAGGAGCATGAAAATGCAATAATAATGCAATGGAGAAAAAGGATATCCAATGGAGAGAACGAAGACATCACCGACGAGAGCGAGAAAGAGGTCAGATCCGGGAACGGAAAAGTTTCGGAGATCGGCAGAGGAGCAATAGGCGAAATTGGTGTAGGCCAGATCTTTAGATGGTGTATTTGTTACGATCATCGTCGAGCCTGATCTTCCTGCCATTCTTTCTGAAACTTGAATCAATTTCCAGAGCAGAGAGAATGGAGAGAAGTTAGTTTGTGCTGGCTTTCTTTCTTCGATCGGCGGTTGACGGGGTTTTTATTAGATCAAGCCGAAGTAGCAGACGACTCACACCTGGACGGGTTGATATAGAATCAACAAGCTTTGCATAGTTAATTGTTAGCCTCGAGACTAATCAGATTTTTCCACAAAACGATTTTGAGTTTTTTCAATTCGACAGAATTCTGCACTATAAAAGAGCTATGATATCGTCACGTACATAAGACGACTGGAGAGAGAGAGAAATAATTGTGGAACGTATACAAGTATTACATAGAGAAAGAAAAGAGCGTACCTGTTTGCAATTTCGATTTGTTATGATAAGGGAAGCTTCTTCGACAATGGTTGCAAAGTAAGGGAAGCTCCATTTAATTGAATTTAATTAAATTTTTTTCCCCTTTTCTTTCACATCGTTTCCTTTATATTTCTTCTCCAAAGCCTTATTATGTTGGAATGGTGATTTATTGGTTGTAGATCTAGAATCCTCACAAGAATTGTCTCTACATATGTTTTGAATGTTTTTGATTTTTTTTTTACTTTTAATGTTGTTTTTTTTAAAGAAAATATGTTAGATTTTTTAATTGTTGATAAATAAATTTAATTTAATGAATGAAAAAATATTTTATTTTTATTAGTTTTTATTGTGTTTTTGTCATTTTTAAAACTTTAAAATGTTAAAAATGAGTCAAAAAATAATTTAAGCAAGTGAACCTTTTAAGCAAGTGGCAAAGCCAATAGTGCAAAGGAGAACGTTTGTAGTGACCTCCCAGAAAGCAAGGAACCCGAATGAGATCATCACGGGTAAGCTTATCATAAACTCTAGCGAAATTTATACCTTATTTGATCTGGGTTCTACCCATTCTTTTATTTCTCCTACTGCGCTCAACGATTAAATTTGACTCAGGAGAAATTAGACTTTGACTTATCTGTGGAAACTCCGTTGGGAGAAACCTTCATTACATCCACGGTTTATAAGTCTTGTTTGGTTCAAGTTGGTACCCCACATTACACCTGTCAATCTTATTTCATTAAAAATACTTGCATTTGATGTAATTCTGAGGATTGATTGGTTAACTACTCATCGTGTAAAAATTGATTGTTTTCGTAAGGTTGTTAGCTTTTATATTCCTAATCGAACTATTATGCTTAATTCAAACAACCAAACCATTAAAATTAATCATCGTCATCTCAAGCCATAAAGCTATTCGTTTATTGAAAAAGCGGATGTCAAGCTTTTCTTAGCTCGTATCATGATCTAAACAAAAATATGTCGGTTTTGAATAATATTTCTATTGTTAATGAATTTCCGACGCATTCTCGAAGAACTTCCGCTACCCCAGGCGTGAAATTAAATTTTGTATCGACCTTGAACCCGATATAAAACCCATTTCTAAAGCCCCCATCGAATGGCTCTATTGAACTTCGAGAGTTAAAGACTCAACCGCAGGAATTGTTAGACATTGGCTTTATTCGTCTCTAAGACTTCTCCTCGGGGTGCTCTCTGCTACTATTCGTGAAGAAGAAAGATGGGAGTATGCGACTTTGTATTGATTATCGAGAGTTAAATCATGTCACCATCAAAAATAGGTACCCATTGCCACGTATTGATGACCTGCTTGACCGATTGCAAGGAGCCAAATTCTTTTCAAAGATTGATCTTCGTTAGGATATCACCAATTGAAGATTAGAACCGGATGACATTCCAAAGACGGCTTTAACGAACTCCCAGACGGGCATTATGAATTCCTAGTCATGTCCTTTGGATCGACTAATGCTCCTCATTGCCTTCATGGATATGATGGGAACCAAGTATTCAAGGAATATTTGGATCACTTTGTGGTCGTCTTTATTGATGACATCCTTATTTATTCCAAAAGTCGTGAAGATCATGAAAGCAACACTTGAGGTCGATACTCCGGAAGCTTCGTGAATATAAGCTTTATGCTAAGTTGAAGAAATGCGAGTTCGGCGAGGAAGTAGCATTCCTTGGGCACGTGGTATCAAGTCGTGGAATATCTGTTGACCCAAATGAAGATTGAAGCTATTCAAAGTCGGGAGCAACCTATATTAGTGAATGAAAATCGTAGTTTTTCGCTTATTTGGTTATTATCGGAGATTCGTAGAAGGGTTTTCTCGAATCTCTACTCCACTAACTCAGCTGACTCGAAAAGATACAAAGTTTGGTTGGAGCGAGGAATGTGAGGAGAGTTTTCAAGAACTCAAGAGGAGACTCATTTCAAAGACCTGCTCGACAATACCATCTAGTTCGGAGGATTTGTCATCTACAGTGATGCTTTGGGCAAAGGGTTAGGATGTGTTCTCATGCAACATGGGAAAGTCATAGCTTATGCCTCACGACAACTCAAAGAATATGAGAGGAATTATCCTACTCATGACCCAGAGTTAAATTTGTGGTCTTCGTGACTTAAAATTTGGAGGCATTACTTGTATGGGGAGAAGGTGGAGATCTTTACGGATCATAAAAGCCTCAAAATATTTCTTCACTCAAAAGGAACTCAACATGCGATAAACGAAGTTGTCTTGAAGCTGATGAAAGATTATGATCATACCATCCAATACCATCCCGAAAAGCGAGCGTGGTAGGTGACGCATTGAGTAGAAGATCATATGCAATCTGAGTACGATATTGTCAACACAAAGGCCCATTTTGTGTGACTTGCAAAGGATGGAGATAGAGTTAAAGACTCAAGGACCCATGTGATGATGGCGAATATACGAGTAGAACCTACTTTAATTGATAAAGTTAAAGTCGCTTCAAGCTCTGGACTGGAGTCGATGCGTATGATGAGGAAGAAAGTGCTGAGAAGGTCTTATCTTAGCGGAAACAAGAATTGATGAAGAAGGAATACTTGAGTCAACTTCGGATTTTGTGTTCTAACGACCGACGATTTAAAGTATAAAATCATGATGGAGGCGCACAACACACCATTTGCAATCCATCTCGGGAGTACCAAAATGTATCATGATCTTGACATACATTTTGGTGGGGCAATATGAAGAGAGAGAGAGATAGCGTTTATCTCAAGGTGTCTAACATGTCAACGAGTCAAGGCGGAGCATCAAGTACCAAAAGGTTCATTGCAACCACTTGAAATTCCAAAATGGAAGTGGGAGCACATTACCATGGATTTCGTTACTGGTCTTCCTAAGGTTTCTCAAGGTATAGATGCGATTTGGGTCATTGCTGATAGATTGACCAAGTCTGCTCATTTCTTACCGATACGAGAAACTTATACACTTGAACGTCTTGCTTGTATGTTAATAAACGAGATTGTAAGATCGCATGGTATGCCAATATCCATAGTTTACGATCGAGACCCAAGATTCACTTCACGATTTTGGGTTAGTTTGCGAGAAAACTATGGGCATGATTTACAATTTAGCTAAGATATCATCCTCAGACGGACGGACGATGGAGAGGACTATTCAAACTCTTGAAGATCTATTAAGACTATGTGTCCTTGATTTGAGGAAGTTGGGACAAGTTCTTACCATTGGTGGAGTTTTCCTACAACAACAGTTATCAAGCAAGTATGGCATGGCTCCATTCAAGCGTTGTATGGAAGAAAATGTCGTTCTCGATTATCTTTGGGATGAGGTGGGTGAAGAAAGCGTTGTTGGGATCCGGAGTTGAATACGTATGACTACGAAAAAGATTCAAACAATCCGGCAACGTATAAAAATCTCACACGATCGACAAAAGAGTTATGCTGATCTTCATCGAAAGGACGTGGAATTCGATATAGGAGATCATGTAAGACCCCAACTTATTATTAATGAAATTTAATTTTCTATATTTATTATTTTGAAATAGTAAGGGTTGATTTGATTAATGTGGATAGTTAGGGGTAAAATCGTAAATATTTCAAAATAAGCAAGTGGTTATAAAATATTCATTGTTGTGGGGAATATTCGTTTTGGTAGTGGAATATTAAATCTTGTCGGGAATATTAACGACAACAGTAATGACCATGTGTGGGCCCCATGTGAAAGCGATTGGATGAAGAAAAGCGATAAATATAAGTTGTTTAAAAATAACGACGTAATTATTCACAGATTATCTTTGTTAAAATACTTGTGGTTAAAAACACGAAGGCACATATCGGTATTGCACCAATTATTGATTCTTACGTAGAAGGCACTACGATAATGGTTACGATGAATTATTGTTCAAAGATTTTATTGATTTAATAATTCTTTGCGTTGATATTTTATATTCTTTGATATAATTGTCATTTACAAGATTTTCATTATCGGAGCAATAATTCATATTATCTGAATAATATTATTGGATAACATTCTTGGCAATGTCTAGAAAGTTTTGTCTAAGGAGAGGTTTGGTCACCTAATTGCGGCCAAGAAGGAGAAATCTTTATTGGAAAGCCCTCTTTCCTGAGAACGGCACGGTTATCGATCTTGTGATTACGTAATATTATTTGTGAATAATTAATTATTGATTTATATGATGAGGAAAATATTGATTTTATGTGGATATAGATGGAGAAAATTTTTAAAATGACAATTGTTAAAATTAATATTTTATCTTTTTACGATAAAATAATTCATTTAAATATATTATTTTAATAATATAATAATGGTGATATTTTTACAACGAATGTGGGATATATGAGTATACGAGGAGGAAGAGTATTTTTTGTTGCAATAAATGTTTAAAACATGTTAAACATGTCAATTGGACCCCATTTATTGGTGAAATTTGATTATAGCTTTGTAAAATCGTCTGTTTGTGGATTCGGTCAATTTTTGTTTGGAATTTGGAAAAACTTTTTCTTCAAAGTTGTAGAGAATTGAATTTCCTATAAAAAGTCATGAGATTCAAATTTTTTGATAAAAGGGCTAATTATTATGAATTATTGAAGTTAAAGCTCAAATAATTGATTTTTGGAAGTTTTAATTATTTATATTAAGAAAAACGTTTTTATTATTTTTGGCACATGTGTGGCTTGAAGTTTGGACCAGATTTGTGTGCGAGGGAAATTTGATTATATATATTATTATTATATTAAATTTTCTAATTTTGGTGTTCTAAGCATTTTTCTATAAATAGGGTGCTTAGGTTAGAATTGAAAATTACATTTAAATGTTTTTTCTCTCTATATTATCGAGCGTATTTTTGTGAGTATTTTGAGTATATTTTGAGTATTGCTATACGGTGCAAAGTTCAAGTCATAGCACCTTTATATCCTGTTTCAACTTTGAAATCATGTGCTTTGTGAGGTAAGGATATTTTTTTTCAGTAATGATATTATTTCTTCAATATCATTATGTTGAAATATTGATCTCAAGTTTTTTCAAATTTAGAACTTTTGGTGTCTGAGTTACTATTCACGATACAAAGACTATTCACGTATCTGAAGATTATTCACCGAATCGACCTAATTATTCATCGAAAAATGAAAAATTTTCTTTTCGTCAAAATATCTATTCGGATACTAGCTTTGATTGTATCCATGTTTTGATCATTCTTGAATTTTACACCACTTTGTGATTATTTTTGAGATATTTTTGGACGTGGATAAATAAAAAGTACTGAATCCTTAATCCTTAATCCTTGTCATTTTGTTTCCTTTGGATTCGTTTCTTTAAAAATATTTTCATCATCTTGATCTTAAATGATGATATTATGGAATATCTTTGGCCCGTGAGTGCAAAGATGAATGATTTCTTGATGAATATCTTTGGCTCGTAGTGCAAAGATGAGCAGTGTTGAGATGAACATGACCCGGTGATTAATATCTTTGGCTAGTAGCAAAAAGATGAGCAGTGTTTAGATGAACATGAATTGGTGATGAATATCTTTGGCCTGTAGTGCAAAGATGAATATTTGATTCGAGATATATATTGATTGATGTTGAGGGATAATAGATGAGCGATGAACTTTTAAATTCATACATGAAGATAGTAGTTTGCATTCTCTACTTAACTCTTCTAATAAATTATTATTTCTGCTGCGAATATTGATTTAAAATTTGTTGTCTATTGTATTCTATTAGATTTTCCCGTTGAAGACTAACAATAATTTGTTGTATATTATCTTAGTCATAATATTCTTTCTTTGGGCTAGTTGAGCTCACCCTTTTCTTTTTGTTCCATTTTTCTTCTCGGGAGGCGATAATATAAGCGAGATGCACGGTCCTGGGTATGGAATGAAGGTTCTAGAGAGAGTTGTTTAGTAGTCCTCACCATTTTGTAAAATAATGTATCAATAAATGTGATGAGGATTTATTTGAGTATAGATATTGTGCAGAAGATAATATTTGTATTCAAACTCACAGCTTTCTTGTTGTAATAATAAAGTTGTAGTTGTTTACGTACCATGTATTGACAACTAAGAATGGGTGATGTATACCTATTTTGGGGCGCCATGGATCATGTGTTATTACGTGTTGCTCCATGGAAAGGAGTTATGAGATTTGGAAAGAGAAAGCTCGATCCTCGATTCATCGACCCATTTTTAATCCTTGATCGAGTAGAACCGCATGACCTATAGACTCGCCATCGCCAAGTATGTCTCGTGTTCATAACGCTTTTCACATATCCATGTTACGTAAATATCACAAGACCGAACCACATTATTGAGTTAGAATTGGACGAAATAGCGGAAGATTTGACGTATGAAGAGGTTCTGTTCAAATCTTGGATAAGAAGGAACATATTCTACTTAATTGAGGTTATACCTCGTCAAAGTTTTACAAGTCATAAAGCACCCGGAAACCACGATGTCGAGGAAATAACTTTGGGAGTTAGAATCAAATGAAATGAGTATCCTTATCGACAAGTGTAATCATTTACCTCTTAAAATTTCATAAATGGAGATTCAAAATCAACTGGGGCGAATTCAATAAAGATGAATTTTCTATAAATATTATTTTCAATATTATTGAATATCGATATAATGTTATGTGAATGGTAATCGTAATATTTATAAATTTTGCATGAAAGTAACATTTATAGGAAAATATTTGAAGGCGACACTTCACTTACCGATAAACTTTTCCTGTTATATTGCCCACACCACCATTCAGCACATTTCTTCACCAACCACAATATCTAGAATTTTCCACCAAATCAATTATAAACCTAATTTTGAATCCAGACACCTCTTAAATTCACTAACAAATCATTCGTGCATTTTTCGCGGTTCCAAAATTGTGGACATATCACTCAACTTATGTATGTATAACATACCCAAAAATTACCACAATCCAGCAGTCGGATTAAAATTATAACTTACATGATATATCTAAGAAACCCTGATTTAATTTTTAATACCTCGATCAAACAAAATACAAATAAAACATCTCGGTATTAATTCCTTCATTAATAACCACATAAATAAATCCATCATTTTTATATTCACATAAATAAATATTTCTTTATCATATGAGATCAATAATTAATTATTCACAAATAATATTACAGAATCCGCAATTAATGACGGTAGTTCCGGAAAGGGGCTTTCAGATAGATTTCTCTTCTTGGCCCGGCATGAATTAGGTGACAAACCTCTCGCTGTGACCGAACTTTCTAGACATTGCCAATAATCTATCTAATAATATTATTCAAATAATATGAATTATTGATGCGATAATGGAATGGGCATGCGATCTGGGTGTCTTCTTTATGCGATAGCGCATTATTGCGTATTTTAACGTTGGGTATTCAGCGTCTCTTAGCGGTAACAACTGGCGTCTGGCGTTATTTTTAACGACTTATATTTAGTTTTCTTCATCCAATGGCTTTAGTTATGGGGCCCACGCGTAGGTTATTTGCGGCGAATTAACCTTAACTATCACATTAATCAAATCAACCCTTCTATTTCAAAATAATAAATAAAGGAAAAAATTTAAAAAAATTGGTCTTACAACCTCCTTAACCTCATGAAAGTCCTCGAGCGAAATTGTGACGACGTCACAGTGTTTTGAAAAGATGAGGATACTAAATCAAGCTTCCAAATCTAACCACTTCCGTGAAGCGACTTCATGACCAATCGCTGATCACCTCCATTAAATTCCCGTCCTTTCCCGCATAACTCTTTTTGAATAATCATTTGGATCTTTTCGGTGTAAATACGTTTCTATAAATATTACGTATTGGAAACGACATTTCGTCCGTATAATGCTTATGGAGTGAAATTGATGATATACTTATGTTATAGTTGTGTAATAAATCTTGAGAGTTTGAATAGTCCTCTCACGATTGTATAGGTTTGGGAATTTGCATCAAATCCAGTATAACAAAAATCTTGAAGTAAATCTTGGGTCACGAATCAAACTTGATTATATGACCTCACGATATATTTAGCTTGAGGCGTTGAGAATAATAAGTCTCGTAGAAGAAATAAGCGAGACTTGGTTAATCATCAACAATAACCCAAATAGCATTAGAATCTTCTACTTTCGATCGTCATTTCTAGTTAAGCTTTACCGAGGATGGTATTGAATAGTAATAGTACGTAGTCTTTCGATAGCTCGAGCTTGTCATTGCTTGGCGTGTTGAGTTCTTTTGAGTGAAGAAATATTTAAGGCTTTAATTGCGAATATATCTCACTTTCAGATAACGACTTTCACGTTGCGTGAGAACCGGAAACCGCTTTGCAAGCAGCATCGGCTGTGGATAACAAATCGAACGGATGGTATTGTTAGAGCGATGCGAAATGAGTCTCTTAGCTCTTGAAACTTTTCTCGCGTTCTTAGCTAAACGAATTTATTATCCTTCGAGGTTGGTAGAGTTAATGGAGTAGCGATTAGAAAAACCCTTCCCACGAATCTGATAATAACAATTAGCCAGCTAAATACTTGATCGCAAACTTGGTTGCTCCAAACTTTATCTGTGATCTTTTGGGATCAGCAGATACTCGTGTTTTGACACCCGCTTGAAAACTTCTTCAATTTGGCATATAGTTGGTTTCTGAAGCCGCTGGAGTACCGGCTTATGGTGCTCACTTGACCACGACTTTTGGAGATATATAAGGATGTCGTAATAAAAGACAATGACACTTGGCTGATCGAATATTCACTTGAATACTGGTTTCATCGTATCCCTGCAAGAGCGAAATTAGTTAGCATCCAGCGTCATCGTTCCTCATTCTCCCGCAAATGAGGTCAAACTGGATAACTCATGAAACCGCTATCGTCTTTGAGACTTGAATCGTATTATACTGCTCGATCTAATAAACTCCGCTTCGCCGTATAGCGAATACTTTCGAGGGGAAATGCTTGTCGTTGAGCTGTTCTGAAAGCGTCTCCGCGACATCTTTTGAGTGCAAGCTGAATGGATGCGCTTCCATGATTCCCACCGATGTCTGCCTCATCACGAACATAAAAATGGCGAATGGAACTTTACATTCCTTGGTGCATCAGACATGAATATCTTGGTAATTCGCTTGACCGTGTTTTGACCGTGATGGATCCGGCTTTCCCGAGTCTGGTGGTCAGACTCTTTGAAGCTTTGCTTGGGCTGAACCACGCAGTAATGCTTATCATCTCCTCCTGTATTTTGAACCTGAAGTCTCCTCAAACGATTTTGCGCCCAGCTTTCAAAGCTTCAAACATCCCTAGTTCGTTCATCATACGCTCGATTGGTGTTATTCCACGGAGGTGCATTGCCCGACTGTTGCGTTTTCCTCGTTGTTAGTCTGAGCATCTCCGCGGTCTCATTTACCATATTAATATTCTCGGTCGACATTCTTACATTGTCATAAAAGCAAGGGTTAATTAAATAAATTAACAAATCACATAATACCACATGTTATGACGACCAATGATAAGCTTAGGTAGGACACCTTGCGAAGGATTTACTAAATCTCCCCTCTGGATTACATTCCGATCTCATGGGAGATCATATCCTAAGCTACGATACCAAGCTGTAGCGCCCCGAAAATAGGTATCATCACCCATTACGAGTTGTCGATACGTGATGCGAAGCAAGCTATGACTTTATTGATCTACAGCAGATGCAAGCGTGAGTTTAAATACAAATATTATCTTCTAGACAATATTTATCTCTCGAATAAATCCTCATCACATTTATTGATACATTATTTTACAAAAATGGTGAGGACTACTAAAGCAATCCTTTCTAAACCTTCATTTCCATTTGGCTAACGTCTGTTTATATTATAAGCCTCACGAGAAGAATGGACACAAAGGAAAAGGGTGGGCTCAAGGCCATTAGCTGATAAAGAATATTATGACTTAGATAATGACAGCAAATTATCGTTAGTCTTGACGAGGAAAATCGATAGAATCTGATGAAATGACAAGTTTCGGATCAATATTACATTGTGAAATAATAATTCATAGAAGAATTACGTGAAGAGAATGAAATCTCTTATAATCTATAGATTTAACGGTCCATAAATCAAAATTTTATCCTGTAACATCAATCGATATTAAATCTCGAATCAAACATTCATCTTCTTCTTTCTGAAAGAATATTTCATCGATCGATCGTATTCATCGACACATTCATCATCTTTGCTACTGGGCGAAAGATATTCATGATTAAGTCGTATTCGTTTAAACACTGTTCATCTTTGCCTTTCTGAGCGAAGATATTGCGAAATCATTCATCTTTCTGCACTCTGGCCAGAGATATTCGATATATCATCGTTTAAAAGGTAGGGATGATGAAAATATTTTTAAGAGCGAATCGAGTGAAACGAAATGACAAAGGATTAAGATTAAGTTAAGTACTTTGTTTTATCCATATCCAACAATACCCAAAAATAATCGCGGTGGTGTAAAATTGAGAATGATCAAAACATGGACGAATAGATATTTTAGACGAAAAGAAGAAATTTTATTTTTCGATGAATAGTCTTGTCACGTATCACGAATAGTCATAGTATATGTGAATAGTAACTCAAACACCAAAGATAGAAATTCCACTGAAAAACATTTTCTTATTGAATGAATAGTACTGCGTGAATAGTTAGCTAAATGAATAGTAACTCATGAATAGTAACTCGTGAATAGTAACTCATGAATAGTAACACGAGCATGAAAAAAGTTTCAAATTTGATAAAAAGTTCCAACCAATATTTCGGCCCGTAATGATATTGAAGAAATAATATAAATACGAAAGAAAATAACATCCTTACGCCGAAAATCGAGTGCCGGAAGGAAAATCGAGGAAGTGATCTTTGAATGGAATGAAACTTGTACTAATGACAAGCTCTCAAAGTATCTAAATACTCACAAATAAACTCGATAATATAGAGAAAGAGAAAACTTTGTTTACGGTGTGATTTTCAATTACAACTTAGCCCTACATTTATAGGAAAATGTTAGCCGTGAAGAAGGCGGACTTGACCTGTTTTTGATGGCTTTAAATACACTCTTGTCTTACCCACCACATTTGAAATAAAATTAGGCATTTCTTCACTACCAACTAGAGTAGGGGCCCCTCAATTCTAGAATTTTCCACAAAATCAATTATAAACCGAATCGACACCTCTTAAAATTCACAACAAATCATTAAATTGCATTTTTTAACGGTTCAAAATTTGTGGACATATACTCAACTTATGTATGTATAACATACCCAAAATTACCACAATCAGCGGTCGGATTAAAAATTATAACCACATGATATCTGAAACCCCACGGTTAATTTTTTAATACCTCGATCAAACCAATCTGAATAAAACATCTACATTAATTCCTGGAAATTAATAACCACATAAATAATCCATCATTTATATTCATAAAATAATAAATTTCTTTATCTGTATGAATCGATAATTAATTATTCACGAATAATATTACGAGAATCCTTGATTATAATGACAGTTGTTCGAGGAAGATAATACTTTGGTATCACTAGATTAGGTGTTGAAATTTGTGAGAACTTTCTAGAGCAAATAATCTATCTAATAATATTAAATAATATGAATTATTTCGATCAGATAATATGCGGTGATTGAAATAATGATAATATGATAATTTGAATGCAAACAGTATTCTTCTTTAATGACAGCGCGTATTACTGTATTTTAACCATAAGTATTTCTGAATATTGCTATATATCTCTTTTCTCGTTATTTGGCAAATCTGCAGACGAAACGAATATTAAAACGAATTATTCAGACGAAAAATGAATTTAGATAATCCGGTGCTCATTATTGAACAACAATAGAAATCCTAAAATTTCAAACGCCGGAATGTAACTGGGTTTATGAATCAATAATTAATCATGAAATTGATAAAATCTTATTTAAATGTGATAAATTCTTCTTTAATGTATCAAGTATAGTTGTGGGATTTTAAATATGTTATAAATTTGCTTTGTATTGCATAGTATAAAATGATTTAATCAAGTTATTTATATTACCCGTATCCATGGTATTACCACGATCTGATTTACGACGAATATTCCCATAATCGTCCCAGGGGGATTTTATCAATTCGCTTATTTTGAAATATTTAATAGGAAATATTTTTAAAAATAATAAATAAAGTGAAATCCGATATAATGTCTTATGAGTCGAGATTTTGTGGAAACCACGATATTGAGAAATAAATTGGCAATCGTTAGACGCATGAAGTGAAATCTGGTATTGTTATATTATACCATATTACCTAATTTGAGAAGGGATTTAATAACATGAAGGAGAGATTTAAAACTGAGTTATTTTGAATAAGGATGAATTTTTATAAATATTATTTTGAATATTGCAAAGTGAAAATGTTAACCTAGCGGAATTAAAATTTTTATCGGATTGAAAGCAGCAAAATATTTTATGAAATTAGCGTGAAATTTCTCGTTAAACTATACATAAGAAAATAACGATGTCTGGTCATTGAAAGTAGCCTGGTATTGATTAATGATCTTACGTGAGAAGTCATTCGATTTTGTTTAATTATTCGCTATAAGTAATTGTTGCTGCGATAAGTATCTCACGTTATTTGATTGATTATTGTCGATATTTATTATATTGTTAAAATCAATAATTGAGATGACAAAATTATTAATATTATTATTTTCAATATTAACGATGTCAGAAGTTCATCGAGGAGAGGTATGGTCACCTAATCAAGGCTAATAATGGGAGAAATCCTTATTAGAAAGCCCCTCTTTCCAGAAGCGACACAGTCGATTAATATTGTGAATTGTAATAAAGATGATAAATGTTGTTAAAATTTTAAGGTGATTTTTATGAAGTTTACTTATTTTATGGATTCTATTTACCCATTTTTGAAAATAATCGGTGAAAATTATTTAAAGGTGGGGCCCATATGTGGAGCCACATGGGGCCCATATGTGTTGGAAAATGATTTTGGAAATGGAAGAGTATACGTATGGAAGTATATGTATGTATCGAGTATATGGTGGGAGAAAGTGATATGTGAAAGTGATAGGTGTGTGATGTGTGCGTGAGTGGAAAATGGTGGAAAAGTGGTAGTGTGATAGTGATGTGTAAGAGTATAGTGAAATTGATTTTTGGGAGGGTGGGGGATTGATGTTGGATATGGGAGGATAAAAAAATCTAGTGGTATATATAATATTGATATATATAAATTGAAAACATGTGTTTATATATATGTATTATATTTTAATTTTTGTTGAAATCTTATTGGTTAGTTGTTTGACTTAGTTGTTAGTTGATTGAAGAAATAATTACGCAAAATTATTTCACTTGAATAAAGGCCCTTCCATTCTCCTATAAATAGAAGCTCATTCCTTCATTATTTCTTACTAATTCAATGAAACTACAGAGAGAAAATTATGTAGAGAAAGAAGAAAAGTTTTCTCTTACTTAACTACTCTTATATTCAATTCTTTTACGGTGAAGGATATTATTTCTTTTGTATTCATGAAGAAGAAGCATTGTTATTCCATTTCTTATTATTACATTGGAATAACTCGTATCACTGTGATTCACCCTATACTTGGTGACATTCTTCTATTATTTCGTCTTTATTATTTTTTGTTTGGAATATCCCGTCTGCACGTTTCTTATTTGGACTGGTTCCGTCTTTATTATTATATTGTTGGAATATCACATGCGTATGCTTTTACGACCTGGGACTGGTTTCGTCTTTATTATTATTCGTAGGAATATCACATGCATGCGCTTTTCTGTGGGACCTAATTCCGCCCTTATTAGTATTACATTGGAATAACCCATCTCATCTGGCACCGCATGCATGGTAATTTCGTTGTTATTTCATTCTTTATTATTCATTTGGAACATCCCAGCTTGGCATGTAATTTCGCTTAACTTTGGTTCCGATTATTTAGTATTCATTGAATAACCAATCTATGCTGAAAAGTACCGCATGTATGGTGATTTCTTTTATTATTCTATTCTTTATTATACTCGGTTGGTTAAAGTTTTGACTTCTATACTCCATGAAATTAGTGGAATATTCTTCGATATTTACGCTTCATCCAAAGATCTTTTCATGAAAATATTCTTCCGAGCATTTTTTGAATTTTACTTAACAAAGCAAAGATCATGTTGACAATTTGGACATTAGTAGTTCTTGGACAAATTAATTCTTGAACTTGTTTTATGAATTCTTATATCATTGTCATCATCCTCACGTTATTTTTTGAAAGTCATATGTGGCTGTAGTGCGTAGATGGACTTGGTATGATTATGACCGAGGATTATTCTCGTGTAATCATCACGACCGTAATGTTACAAATAATGTGGTAAAAGTCCTCATCGCCCGTAGTGCATTGATGGACGATTGTTGGCATGATCACGACCATTAATGAATACCACAAATATTCTCGCCGTGAAGTGCATGGATAATTGTGGTCGTGATACTAAAGAATATTATCGTAGTAGTGTAGGGGTGATTCGATGATGTGGATTATTTATTGTCGAGTCTCGCCGATAAAAGTCATGAAAACCTTTTAAATCATAGAAGATAATAGATTTTATTCTCTACTTGACTCTTTTAATGGATTGCTTGTTATTCACTTGCAGCTTAAACTTGATGTCTATTATATTTTTATCGTTTAACATTATTTGGAGACTAATGATAATTTATTCGCATTATCTTAGTCATAATATTTCTTCTTTGGGCTAGTTGAGCTCACCCTTTCTTTTCTTTGTTCTCTTTGAAATGAGAATATAAATTTGGGACGAGTCTGAGGCAGAGTGATGGTCCGGAGGATAGCATTAGTAGTCCTCACTATTTTGTGAAATAGTGTGATAATAATTGTAATGAGGACTCCTTTTGAGTTTGTATACTCTCTAGTAGACAATAATTGTATTCAAACTCATTAGTTTATGTTTTGTCGTATTATATACCACGACATTTGTATTAAGTAAGTTGTATTTGAATTATGTACCATGTATTTGGCGACCCAAGATGGGTGATGTATACCTAATTTTGGGGCGGCCACGATTTATTATTTTATTATGTTACGTTATGGTTAATGTTATTAGTGTCCAGATAATTCTGAAGCTTGTATGAGGACAAACTTCAAGTGTTAAATTTACATGTGAGATTGTCCTATTTATCTAGCTGATGTATATTTATAAATTACATACTCATAAAAATTATCTGGAAATTGTACAATTGGTATTTAAATCTGCATATAGAGGTAACCATTTTATTTTTTGTGAGTAACCAAATTTACATAAAATTGGTTCAGAACGGTATCCATCAGCTATTTCAGTTGAAATGTTAGGTTGGTATCCAAACCTATATATATAATAACCATTTTTGTTTTTGTTAGTAACCAGATAGTTATAAGTTTGTATCAGGACTGTTATAAAGTGTTAAATGTATATATTTTATTTATACCCTGTCATTATGATGAAATACGAAACTCCAATTAAGAGTTCCCATTTATATATATGATAGTCATTTATAGATCTCATATTAAAATAAAAATAGTTTGAGAGGTGCAGTTGGTATCCAAACCTGCATATAATGGTAACTATTTTAGTTTTTGTTAGTAACCAAATAATTAAAAACTTATATTAGAACAGTTATCAAATGCTTAATGTACATGTGAGGGTTCACGTTTATCTAGCTGATGGATACTTTTAAATTACGTAGTTATAAAAGTTATTTCGAAATGGTCCATGCCAGTTGGTAACTAAATATGAATATAGAGGTAACCATTTTATTTTAGATGGGTAACCAAATTTACATAAAAATATTTCAGAACAGTTACCAATTATTCAATGTATATGTTTACTTTAAATTGACAACTTATGATGGAATCAAAAATTAAAATATTAATTAACATCAATTTTGTTTACTGTACACCATCAAAAATGTTACCAACCATGTGGTTAATGGTTACTAACAGTAAATAATTATATATTCCTGTACCTGGTTACTGTCAGTCTCCATTGTCTAACAACTGAATAAACATTGTAAAGTAACCAAATTAATATTAGACAGTAACCAAATTACATAATCTTAGTAACCAGAATTTAGTCTTTCCATAAACTGGATCAAATCTTTTCATAAACTGACACGCCTGCTCTTCGACCGCATCAGTTTGTTACCAACTAAAGACTAACAATTGTATAAAGTTAACCAATGTAGTCAATATGTAACCATCAATATAAAACAAATCAGTATAAAACACACTAATATTATACAGTAATCATAACAACATTATACAGTAACCAAATTTAGATTAGACAGTAACCAACATATATCTATTTAGTAACTAGAACATAATCACATTTTTCATTGCATTTTATAGTAAAAAAAACCCAGTATAATGTGTTTGTTACCAACTAAAGAGTAACAGTTGTATGAAGTAACCATTAATATAAAAAACATCAGTACAAGTGTACATTAATATTATTCAGTAACCAATTAAATAGTATACAACAACCAATATATATAATCAGTGGGAATTTATCTTGTTCATCAGATTTTCTACTGACTTTAATAAAGAATCTTAAGGTTGCTTCATCTGATATATCTTGATCGATTGGGCGATTAAACCTGTCTGAAATTTGATTGACAATGTTGTTGCATTTGTGTTTACCCGTAATGCAATGCATATCATGTTTTGCATTTCTCTGAACGAACAAGTTGATGGAACTAGTATGCCGGTAACTTCAAATTTGGTGTATTGGTTACTATCAGTCCATGTACCGTTGAAATAAAGTACAACAAGAATCAATTCTATTGTCTGACAACAGAATAAGTATTGTAAAGTAACCAAATCAATGTTAGCAAGTAACCAAACTACATAATGTTAGTAACCAGTACATAAAATACATTTGTACATTCATCTTACAATGGAAATAATCAGTATATTGATATTTATTACCAATTAAACTATACTTGATTGTATGAAGGTAACAAATGTAGCCAATAAGTAACCATCATAATAAAAACCAATATAAAACACCGTAATATTATATAGTAATCATAACAACATTATCGAAGAGCAAATCCAATTTAAAATAAATAATCAACACATATTTATTTAGTAGCCACAAGATAAACACATTCTCCATTGCATTTTTATAGTAAAAACCAACCAGTATAACTTGATTGTTACCAACTAAAGGCTAAATGTTGTAAGAATATAACCAATGTAGCTAACAAGTAATCATTAATATAAAAAATATAAGTATAAGTATAATTAGATTAATACAGTAACTAGGTCAGCACTAATGAGTAACCATTATAATTTTATATATTAACCAAGTCAACATTAGTCAGTAACCAAGCCATCATTTTTCAATAACCAAGTCAGCATTAGTCAATAATATTATGCACTAACCATTACAATTTTACACAGCAACCAACTAAGCAATAGTCAGTAACCATTATAATGTTACACATAAGAAAGTCAAAGATTAGTCGTTAATCAATTTAATGTTACAAAGTAACCAAGACATCATTAGACAGTAACCAATACAACATTAGACAGTATAATGTTACACAGTAATCAAGACAACATTACACAAAGAACTTAAGCGATTCGGAAGGTAACCAATGTATTTGATGAGTAACCATTAATATAAAAAAATCAGTAGAACTCTATAAAAATTATAAAGCAATCAAATAAATATTATTCATCAACTAAATACATAATAAACAGTAACCAATTTATATCTATTTAGTAACCATAATATAAAACATATTAATGACCATTCAAAACATTCAGTATTCTTAATCTGTGACCATTTTAAGTGTGAAAAACTTAAGAAAGGTAATCAATATATGAATTCGTAGTAACCATAGGTAACTACATGCATACGAATTTTAAACTCACATACCTTAGTATTCAGATTTGTATCGAAGTTTTTGTGATCTTGTATTCAACAATCACTGCAGTACGATTATTTTTTGTTACTGAACTTGAAGTTGCTGTTGATTTTGTATTCTATTTTCCGATCTTAGAGTTGTATCGCGACAAAAGATTTGGATTTCTCCGATATGAAAGTTGCATGTATTTTTCAGTTGCTTCAATTTAGGAGCGGTTAGTTGCAAATAGCAAAGTCGGTAACTGGCGTATAGGAGTTAATGATACGTGATTTTAGCAACGTAATATTATGTTGTGTTATTTTTGTAATTATTTTGTGTGTGTTTTATTTTTGTAATTACATTTCTAATTGTTGTATATTAGTGTTAAGGACCCTAGAATCTATTCAAAATTGGGAATCTATATCGGGTACGGTATACCGTACCGGTTAACCCGTCCAGTACCTGATTTTATTTCATATTGTATCGGTTTCCATTCTTCTACCGTCTTTGTTTGTCATTGTTCCTTGAAGAACATTAATCACTAATTAAAGAAACAAGAGTATATCAAGCATATCTATATTAAAAAGATAGAACCCATTTTGAATTTGGGCGGGAAAGTACAAGAACGGTTCAGATTCATTCTAATTAATTTGAGCGGAAAAGCACAATGACAGTTCAGATTCATTCTAATTTATTTGGGCGGGTAAAGGTGGTGAGAGAGGAATGAAGAGAGATGAAATAAAAATAGAATTGTTGAAACAGAGAAATAGAGAATTTTGTTACGTCGTATCTTCACGCGAGCAATACTATAAAGTGTGCTTGTAAAATGACATATCCTTGTTGTTGGTTTAGAGTGTTGGTTCATATAGAAAAGAAAAAACTCTTACATGCTCCTGAAAATTCATACCTCTTGCTAAAAAAACCCAAATTAAATGCTCTGTTTTTATTTTATTTTGGTCCACAACCGGATAGAATATTAAAAGGAAAAGAAGAGAAGTAGTAAAATCACTCACATATTTAGATTTCTAGCGACTCTCCGTTTAGCTTCTCTGACACACTCGAGAACAACCGGCTTTCCATTATCATCACGGAACGCTCCCTTCAAAAATCAAAATTCACATCAATAAAAGAGATAAATTTGGGGAATAAATGTGAATAAAAGAAAGAATGCCTGGTCAAATGAGGAAACAAATACTAGACTTACCATGAGGACATCTCTATGAGGAATAGTTTGGAAATTTCTATTCGGAGTTCCATCTCTATGGTGTGAAATCGAGGTATAGAAGAAGCCTTTTGACTGTTATGGTAGAGAGAGAAATGGAAGTATTTGACACCGGTACACCAGCTCAGTTCGGCATATACCAAACGAGCCAAATCCTTTCTCCGTTCAGGTATCAAAAATTCGGTATATATCGGTTACGTGTATCGAACTCAAACCAGATATCATTTGTCCCGAATCAACCGATTCAGATCGATTCGGTTTGGCCAAAAACTGAAATTTTGCCCACCCCAACCCACCCCTAGGTTGGGGTGTGTGTGTTGAGGGTGTTTGATATAATAAAAATTAAAAGCTTGGTGACTATTTTAACTTTTTAATTTTATTTTTATATTTTTATATTTTCACTAAAAAAGTGAAAATACAAATTAGGAAACATTATTTGATAACTATATTTAAATACTATATTTTATCTTTATTTTATATAGAAATAAAGTTTTATTTTTTGTCGTTAATTTAGGTGTGAGTCTTTTATCGAAATGCAATGACCCTTCTTTATTTACGTAAATCGGTAAATGGTAAATTCATTACACATAGATGCCCGACCCTACCTCAACGTATTTTATGTTTTACGTCTCGTAACTCTTCCTCAATCAGATTGAAACAAAATAACACAATAAGTAGAAAACATATTAATGTTGAGGGATGTCTAGAACTCATTAAAGTTAGATTGGTTCATTTGTTGCCAAAATAAAAAAAAAAAAAGTTTTGGTTTTTTCACTTTTTACTGTAAAAAAAAATTTGCTTTCACTTTTTTTCAGATGTAAAAATAGTTAACAAATAACATTTTCTGCTATAAATTTTCAAAAAATATAAACAAAAACAAAATATTGGAAGTAAAAGTAATTTCCAAACGACCATTAGAGTTTTATAATATTTTTATATTTTGAGACAAAATATTACAAATTTTTTATTTTATTTATTTATAGAATTATAAGATAACTAAATAATGTTGCTACATTTGTGTTTTTTTTAATAAGAACAAATGAAAGTATAATCAATTGCATCACTAAGTTCTTAATTTTATAACCAAATTGGACGACCTAAGACGTTATCTTCCCTATATCTTCCAACTAACCCTCTAAATTTTGTTTTCTCTCCTTAATTTTTAGCCATAATTTTTGACCTTTAAAATTTTATATTTAGATATGGGAGTTTTTTTTCTTTTATAAAGAGACCATTCTTTAAAGGGTTAAATTCCCATTGTACTTGGGCTTGATTTATAAATGCATCACTGGATTGAATTTTTTTACGGTGAACTCATTAAATTACACGTTATTTACAAAAAGAGATAGAGCTGTTTGTATCCATTAGCCATTTAACAAAAAATTAACGTGGCAATACCTAACAATATATTACATTTATTACGTGAATTATGTGACGCCCCCAAAATAGGTATACATCATCCATTCTGAGTCGTTAAATATATGGTATAAAATTCAAATACAACTTAATTATACATGTGACGCCCCCAAAATTAGGTATACATCACCCATCTTGGATCGCCAGATACATGGTACAGAATTCAAATACAACTTACTAATACAATTGTCGTGTACAATACGACAAAACATAAACCGTGAGTTTGAATACAATTATTGTCTACTAGAGATTATACAAACTCAAAGAGTCCTCATTACAATTATTATCACACTATTTTCACAAAATAGTGAGGACAACTAATGCTATCCTCCGGACCATCACTCAAGTTTCCCGACTCGTCCCAACTATATTATATTCTCATTTCAGAGAAGAAAGCGGTGAAAGAAGGGTGAGCTCAACTAGCCCAAAGAAGAAATATTATAACTAAGATAATGCGTAATAAATTATTGTTAGCCTTCAACAGTGTTAAACTGATAACAACATCAAGTTTAACTTCAGCGGAACAAGCAATCCATTAAAAGAGTCAAGTAGAGAATAGAATCTACTATCTTTTATGATTTAAAAAGTTTTTCATCACTTTTATCATTTGAGATTGATTTTAATAAATATTCCACATCATCAAATCACCCCTGCACTACGGCCAAGGATATTCTTTAGTATCACGACCACAATTATCCATGCACTACGGGCCAAGAATATTTGTGTATTCATTTATGGTCATGATCATGCCATAAAATAATTCATCTTTGCTCCCTCGTCAAGAGAATCCATAGCCATAATCATACCAAAACTCGCCCATCAATGCACTACGGGCCAATGAGGACTTTTAATTTCACATCATTTGTAACATTACGGTCATGATTATCTTAGAATAATCCTCGGTCATAATCATACCAAGTCCATCTATGCACCATAGCCACAGATGAATTTCAACATAACATAAACATGAGGATGATGACAATGATATAAGAATTCAATTAAACAAGTTCAAGAATTAATTTGTCCAGGAACCAATAACGCCCAAATTGTCGGCACGACACATCTTGTTTTGTAGAGTAAAATTCAAGAATGCTCGGAAGAATATTTTCACGAAAAGATATCTTTGGATGAAGCGCAAATATCAAGGATATTCCACTAATTTCATAGAGTATAGAAGTCAAAATTTTAATCAATTGAGTATATCTTTGAATGAAATAACAAAAAAAATATCACCATGCATGTGGTACTTGATTGAAGCGGTTATTTCAACAGTAATAATATTAACGGAACGAAGTCGGTGAAATTCACAATCGAGGATGTTCCAAATGAGAATAATAAATGCGAATAATAAATGATGGAACCAGTCCTACAGATAAAGATGTACAAGATATTCCGACATAATAATAAAGACGGAATAATAAAAATGGAACCAAGTCCGGCGTATAGCACAGACAGGATATTCAACCGACAGAATAATAAAGACAGAATAATAGAAGATTGTCACCAAGTATAGGGTAGCCCACGTACAAAAGTTATTCCAAATGTAACAATAAAGAAATGGAATAATGTAAGTTCTCTTCTTGAATACAAAAGAATAATATCCCTTAGAAAAAATAATACTTGATATAAGAGTAGTGAAAAAGAAAACTTTTCTTTCATCTATCTAGTCTCTCTATAGTTTCTCTCTACAGAGTTAATTGAATTCTGTAAGAAAATAATGAAGGAATGAGCTTCTATTTATAGGAAAATGGAATGCATAGTAACTAATCCATGAGCGGTCCAGATTGATTTACTTTTTAATCGGACGTATCCATATTTAAAGAAAAATCTTTTAAATAAAATATAATATATTCTATTTATATAAAAAGATTTTACTATACAAACACTTATCACGGGCACTACGCAAACACTATGCATAATAAAATATAATATATTCTATTTATAGAATAACTTTAATAAAGTATTCATTTTATATAAAAAGATTTACTACTATGCAAAACACTATCCATAATAGAATATAATATATTCTATTTATAGAATAACTTTAATAAAGTATTCATTTTATATAAAAAGATATTTCTATTTTATTACGTGAATAAAACAAAACTCTAAATCAACAATAATTGAATCAAATAATGTGAGATACTTGTCAAAGAACTATGAAAGAATAATTGAACAAAAACCGGTGACTTCTCACATAAATATCAATAATCAATACCGTAGGTGCTCCTACGCAACAACGCAGACATCAGATTTTTTACTACTGAAAGTAGTTCAACAAAGATCAACGGTAAAACTTCCATGAATTATTTTCAATAAAATATTTTGTCGCTTTTTCTCAATCCGACAATAATTCAGGTTGTGGAGTCCACTAACGATTGTGCAGTCGTACAAATATTTCCTATTTAAAACGAATATTCCCTCACCAATCGAATATAATATGACAACTTGCATACTTTGCAAAATTTATAAATATTACCCACAACTATAACATTATCTCAAATTCACATAATATAAAAAAAATTATTTCGAGAAAATTAATTCTTTATTCATAAAATCTAGGGTTTCACAATCTCCCTCCTTATGGATTTCGCCCTCTAAATTTACGACGTATCACTGGTACGCCGTAATGTGAGGATACATTGATTTCATTTCGATTCCAACTCTTCGAGGTATAACCTCGAGTGTTGGATACGATTCTTCTTATACAAGATTTTAACACGAGATCTCATACATTAAATCATCCGCTATCTCGTCCGATTCTAAATTAATAATGTGGTTACGAAATATCCACATATTTACGTAACATCGATACGTTAAAATGTTATGAAAGCACTTGACATACTTGGCGGTAAACGCAGTCTATAAGCCATGGCCCTACTCAATCAAGTATTTCAAATGGGCCAATTAAATCGAGGGTTGAGATTTCTCTTCAAAGAACTCTCGCTTCTAGAATAACGCCTCTTGAACCTTCTTCTTCACATTCATCGATTCGTATATAGTCGATGGCGTTTTAACTTTTATCGATTAAAGTCGATTTTACTCATATATTCGTTATCTTCACGTGGGTCCCCAGAGTCTTTAACTCTATCTTCATCATTTGCAAGTTATATGAAATGAGTCTTTGTGTTAACAACATCGCACTTAGAACGCGACACGATCTTCTACCCAACACGCCGCCTACCACGCTCGCTTCTTCCACGATGATATTGAATAAGATGATCGTAATTTTCAACAAATTTTAGTCAACGCTCAAGCATGTTACGTTCGCTTTAGTTGAAGAAATATTTTGAGGGTTTAAGAAATGGGTTTTGTACTGGGTCAATATAAAATTCTATTTCATGCTCTCTGTGACGCTTCCAAAAAATAGGTATACATCACCCATTCGAGTCAGAAATACATGCAATGTAAACAACTACAACTTTATTATTACAACAAGAAACTGTGAGTTTGAATACAAATATTATCTTCTAGACAATATCTATATACTCAAATAAATCCTCATCACATTTATTGATACATTATTTTACAAAATGGTGAGGAGGACTACTAAACAACTCTCTCTAGAACTTTCATTCCATACCCAGACGCTAAAGTTGCATCGCTATATTCTCGCCTCGAGAAGAAAAATAAGAACAAAATCATTAGAAAAGGGTGAGCTCAATCTAGCTCAATTAAAATAATAATTCATAAAAATCTACTATCTTCTATGTGATGACTAAGATAATTATACAACAAATTATCGTTAGTCTTCATCACGGGAAAATCTAATATAATACAAAATTCAGACAACAAAATATTTAAATCAATATTCATCAAATGATGAAAAATAATAATTCATTGATTAAGGATTAAGGAAAGAAAATTAAAGAGAGAATCAAAGCAAACTACTATTTTTCATTTTTCGATGAATGATAGAGTTTAAAAGTTCATCGATAAAAAAACTTTAACAATATTTCTAAATATAATGATATTGAAGGAAATACTATCATCATTTAAAAAAATAATATCCCTTACCTCGAAGATCAAGATTTTAATTTAAACACCAATATAAAGCTATGATGAACTTGCAGATCGATAATCAATACTAAAGTATACTCAAAATTTCACAAGAATACCGATAATATAGAGAGAAATCAGCTTTCATTTTAATTCTCCTAAAGACTTATTTACGCCAAATAATCAAAAGCGTTAAAATTTAATAAAATATTAATAAATTTATATAAATCATATTTAAAACTTGGAAATTTTGATTTCAGCATATATTTGCAACTTTATGTGCCTACCAACCAACCACAAAAACGTTTTTTATTATTTTAAATAATTAAACTTCAAAAATCAATTATTTTAACCTCTAACTTCATAATTCATAATAAATAGCCCTTTGTCCAGGAAAATTCAAACTCACAACTTTTTTATAGAAATTCAATTCTACAATGTAAGAAAGTTTTTTCCAAATTCCAAACAAAATTGACCAAGGAATCCACAATCCAAGCGATTTACAAGATCTATAATCAAATTTCGATTCAATAAATGGGGTCCACCAACATGTTTAACACATGTTTTAAATATTTATTGCAAGAAAATACTCTTCCACCTAGTATACTATATATCCTACATTAGATTTGTAAAATATATCACATTATTATATTATTAAAATATAATAATATATTAAACGAATTATTTTATCGTAAAAGATAAAATTTCAATTTTCAACAATTGTCAGTTTATTAAAATTTTCTCCATTCATATCCACATAAAATCAATATTTCCTCATCATATGAATCAATAATTAATTATTCCACAAATAATATTACGAGAATCACAATATTAATAACAGGCGGTTCAGAGGAAGTTAGGGCTTTCGATAAGAATTTCTCTCATTATGGCCTAATTAGGTGAGCCAAACCTCTCCTTAGACATAACTTTCTTAGACATTGCCAATAATATTATCTAATAATATTATTGAGATAATATGAATTATTCTTGATAATGAAAAATACCGTAGTAATGACAATTATCAAAAGCATCAATAACAATATAAAATATCAATCACATAACAATTATTAAATCGATAAAATAAAATCTTCTCAACGAATTAATAATTGAATTAACCATTATCGAGGTAGTGCCTTCTTACGTAAGAATCAATAATTGAGGCAATCAAGCGGTGTCTTCTTGTATTTAAACCGCGAAAGTATTTTAACTTTCAAGATATAATTGGTAATAAGCCACCGTGATACCGTTATTTTTAAACAACTTATATTTGTACGTTTTTTCATCCAAACGCTTTAAGTTATGGGGCCCAAATTATAATTCATCATGGGCGAAGTAAATGCATTTAATATTTTCCGACGTCAGCATTTAATATTCTACGATCAAACGAATATTCCACAAACAATGAATATTTTATAACCACCTTTATTTTGAAATATTTACGTATTTTTACCCTAAACTATCCACGTTAATCAAATCAACCCCTTACTTATGGCAAAATAATAAATAGAGAAAATTAAATTTCATTAATAATAAGTTAGGGTCTTTACACCTGCTGGGTAAGGCTAAGAAGTCTTGATGAATACGTCGAGATTTATTAATGATAAATATCATTCAAAATCAAGTATACTTCTGTTCAAGACTTGGATGAGACGTCACATTGATACCAACTCGTGACTTACATCCTTAACCTAGATAGCATCTCACAATGATACTTATCAACTTGTCATCGCTATTCATTCGCCGCCATCGAAGTCTGGAAATCTGCAGATTCATTCCACAAGAAATCAACAACGAAAGGATCATGGCTCTTTATTTATGACGATATGACAATGATTGACTTTAGTGGTTTGGTTTCTTGAATTCGAAGCATAACGTGAGTTGGTTAGGAATATGAAAGCCAATGACCTTAAAGCATGATGAGTAGTTAACGATCGATTCCTAAAATCGCATCAAATGAAGTATTTTCAAAGAGACAAGATCAACACGTAACGTGAAAGTGTTGATTTGAACAAGATTTATAAATAATGTGAGGTAACGAAGGTTTCTCTAACCGAGTTTAAACAGATATATCAAAGTCTAACTCCTCCTCAGGAATTAACTTCAAACATTGAAACACAACTAGGTGAAATAAAAGTGAGAGTAGAACAGGTTATCTCACCACTTCAGATAGACTTGCAAGAGTTTATGACTAACATACCCGTGATAATTTTATTCATGTTCATCACGAGAAAAAAAACGCTTCTCTTTAAAACTACCGGTTTTGGCTTTGTTCAGGACATCCTTTGGCATCACTATCAGGTTAGACTTCGACTTCACCATACGCATAAAATCGAGCTAGGTTACCTCTCTTTCGCAATTAAAAACACGCTTTGGATTGTTCGTCGTCTGATTTTGACGGATGTATCCCTCTTGTCGCGATTTGAAACTTACTTAACCAGGCGGGCGTTCATCTTCCTTTGAAGCGGTCTTTGGCCTTACGCGTCTTCACGTCTATGTTGAACCTTCTCTCTTAAAATGTCCATTCTTATTATCTTCGCCATGATTACCATAGAAATGGTTACCATTCTGGCGTGATAATATCCCCACGGCGGTTATCGTTGTTACGATGGCCAGCCACCCCATAGATGATTATTATCGTGTTGTTGGTCGTTGTCTTTTGGTTGTGATGACTCATTATCGCTGAAACTTCGCGATACTCATTATTGTTTTGAGAAATGAGGTATCGACGTATATCGGGTTTCAAACTTCAAAAATATTCACGTCATTCGGCTCCTCATTATCTACCAAATGGGATGCAAAGGGATAACTCAAGTAAACTTAGCCTCGTCTTTCGGCGAGACGATCATATTGCTTTGCTTTCATCTTGATGAATTTACCTCCTTCATGTGAGCCGAATACTTTCGGGAAAGTACTTGTCGTTGAATAATTCTTGAACTTCTCCCAAGACATCTTGAAGTGCAAGGCTCAGTACGGAGTACGCGTTTCTGATTCCCACCAATGATCTCCTCTTCGCGCAAGCATTAAAGGTGGCGAATGGAACCTTTGCTCTCCGAGCATCCAAGACATCAAATATCACAGTATCAGCTTTATCCAATGTCTCCACCTTAGGTGGTTCTGGATTTCCAAAAATTTGGTGGACCCAGTTCCTCGAATCGGGCTTAGCGCATGACCAATGGTAGGTTACCTAGTGTTTACTTTGCATTATGGGCCGGAGTTGCCTTTCATGGTTGTTGCGTGAATTGCTCCTTAAAAGCGCTTATGCGTGACCATTCAGGGATTATCTGTGATTTTACTGCATTTTGGGCGGGGGCTGCCTTAAATACATTGTTCGTGAATTGCGATAAAGCCTCTGACCATCCCATCATTCACCATTTCATCGATGTTATTGTTTTCACGAGAGTATAGTCCCTACGGTTGCACATTATCTTGATTATTGATACATGGAGACTTCAGCGGTGCTCATGCTCTATATGATAATCTCAACATTCTCGGATGCCATTTTCAAACACTGCCACAAAACAAGGTTAATTAACGTATCACATACATATCCTATACTTTACCGAGCCGATTAAATACCAAATAAATTTATGTAGATGTCATGCTTAGCGAAAGAATTCCCCTCTCTCCCCTCCTAGTTCTTATCTCACATCTTGCTTGAGGATCATATCCCTAAGCTCGATACCAAGCTATGGCCCCCCAAATTAGGTATACATCACCCCATCTTGGGTGCCAGATATCGTGGTAACGGAAATCAAAATACAACTTACTAATACAGATTTGCGTCAGTACAATACAACAAAACATAAAGCGTGAGTTTGAATACAATTATTGTCTCTTAGAGATTATACAAACTCAAAAAAGAGTCCTCATTATAATTATTATCACACTTATTTCACAAAATAGTGAGGACCACTAATGCTATCTTCCGAACCATCACTCAGTTCCCAGACTAGTCCGGTATATTCTCATTTCCACGAAGAGAATAAAGTGAAAGAAAGGGCGAGCTCAACTAGCCGAGAAGAAATATTATGACTAAGATAATGCAGAATAAATTATCGTTAGCCTTCAACAGTGTTAAACCGATAACAACATCAAGTTTAACCGGTAGAACAATGATCCATTAAAAAAGGTCGAGTAGAGAAGAATCTACTATCTTTTATGATTTAAAAAGTTTTCATCACTTTTATCATTGAGACTCGACTTAATAAATATTCCACATCATCGAATCACCCCGTATTTCTGCCGAGGATATTCTTTAGTATCACGACCAAATGATTATCCATACACTACGGGCAAGAAGAATATTTGTGTATTCATTAATGGTCGTGATCAATGCCATAAAACAATTCATCTTTAACCCCTTGGTCAAGAGAATGCATAGCATAATCGTACCAAAAGCAGTCCATCGATGCGCTGCATGCGATGAGGACTTTTAATTTTCACATCATTTGTAACATTACAATCACAGTTATACCAGAATAATCCTTGAGTCATAATCATACAGAGTCCATCCCATGCGACTACAAAAGGTACCGCGATGACTTTCAACATAACATAAACATGAGGATGATGACAATGATATAAAATCAATTAAACAAGTTCAAGAATTAATTTGTCCGGAAACGATAACGTCAATTGTCAACATGATCTTTGCTTTGCAGAGTAAAATTGAGAATGCTCGGAAGAATATTTTCACGAAAAGATCTTTGGATGAAGCCAAAATATCAAGGATATTCCACTAATTTCATGGAGTATAGAAGTCAAAATTTTAATCAATCGAGAGTATAATCGAATGGAATAACAAAAGATATCACCATGCATGCGGTACTTGCGTAAACGGTTATTTCAACGGAATAATAATAACGGAACAAGGTCGGGTGAAATTTACAATTGCACGGGATATTCAGCGAGAATAATAAATGCGGAATAATAAATGATGGAACGGTCGTCGTATAGACACTGATGCGAGGATATTAAACAGAATAATAAAAAAAATAATAGGAATAATAAAATGGAACTTTGTGTCGTATATACAAGATGAGCAGATATTAAGGCTGAGAATAATAAAGATGAATAATAGAAGAATGTCACCAAGTATAGGTAGCACGCATTATCTGAGTTATTCAACGAGCAATAAAGAAATGGAATATGAAGTTCTCTTCTTGAATACAAAAGAATAATATCCCTTACCGGTAAAATAATACTTGATATAAAAGAGCGTTGAAGTAGCGAAAGAAATTTCTCATACTCTCTCTATAGTTTCTACAGAGTTCGATTGAATTCGTAAGAAAATAATGAAGAATGAGAGCTTATTTATAGGAAAATGGAATGCATAGTAACGCTAATCCATGAGCGGTCAGTTGATTTACTTTAATCGGACAATCCATATTTTAAAGAAAATCTTTTTAAATAAAATATAATATATTCTATTTATATAAAAAGATTTTTTCTTATCTAAATTCTTATCTTGGTCTTATAAAAACCTTATGCATAATAAAATATAATATATTCTATTTATAGAATAACTTTAATAAAGTATACTCGTTTTATATAAAAAAGATTTTCTTATACTATGAAAATCTTATATATGCGTAATAGAATATAATATATTACATTTATAGAATAACTTTAATAAAATATTACTGTTTTATATAAAGATGTTTAAATTTTATTAAATGAATAAAACAAAACTTCTAAATCAACAATAATTGAATCGAATAATACTTGAGATCTTGTCGTGACTATTGTAGCGATAATTGAACAAAAGCTGAGTGACTTCACGTAAATGCTCGATAATCAATCTGGTGTGCTCTACGCATGACAACGGCGTATTCGTATGCTTTTTACTAGTAGTTCAAGTATATCAGCAGTAAAACTTATGCCAATTATTTTCAATAAAATATTTTGTCGTTTTTCGATCAAATGATAATTAAGTTAAGTGGGGTCCACCGAATGATTGTGCCATCGTCTGAATATTTCCTATTTAAAAGCGAATATCTCTCAGCCCGATCGAATATAATATGACAACATACTTTGCTTCAAAAATTTATAAATATTACTTACCTGCATTTATAACATTATCTCAAATTCACACCGTAATATAAAAAATTATTTCGAGAAAATTAATTCTTTATTCATAAAATCAGGATTTCCATAATCTGTATAATCGTGTAAAATAAATATGAAAACATAAAGGTGAAGTTTTAATCACGAATATTGTCTTACAGGCGTGTTCAAACTCGAATGGAGTACTTATTACATTTATTATCCACACTATTTCAACTTTGAAAAGTGAGTCTTCTTGATCACAAACATCTGGGACGAGCTATTCCATCCCACTACTCCCGGTATATATTCTCATTTCCATAAGAGAACATAAAACAAATGGTGAGCCTCAACTAGCCCAAAGATGAAATATTATGACTAAGATAATGCGAGAATAAATTATCGTTAACCTTCAATGATGTTAAGCGATAAAATCTGATAAACATCAAGTTTAATCTGCATTGAACAATGATCCGTTAGAAGAGTCAAATGAATAGGCGTGATATCTACTATCTTACATGATTTAATAATGCAACTTGGGCTAAGTGAATTATTTATAAGTCTGAAACGAGATATAGAACTACTTAAATAATGCTGGCAGCCCGATTTCTGCATTTAATTTTGAATAAATAGAGAATAAAAAATGATGTGTATGGTAGTATTTTCCACGGAAAGTCGGTGGTATTAACACATTCCCTCGCTTAATCGAGGCTCGAACTCTACGAATCTCGGTTTTAAGGCATATTAAGCGAGTCAATAATTGGGCCTTTGTGTAAACCTTTTGAAGTTCGGTTGAGTTGGTAGAACTATTTCGGTTTATTACCGGCGGAGACTCTGAATTTTTAAATCCTCGACATTTTTGTATGGGTTTCTTTTCAAACTGCCCTTTCGAAACAAAATTCAACATATAAAATGTGATGCCCCAAAATAGGTATACATCACCCATCTTGAGTCATGCAAATCATGGCATAAAATTGAAAATACAACTTAATTATACGGTGAGTGTAAAATACAATGAAACATAATCTAAGAGTTTTAATGAGAATATTGTCATCTAGACATGATATCCACACTTTCAATGGAGTCCCCATTACATTTATTGTCACATTATTTAACGAGAATAGTGAGATTTATTAATGTTATCATTTGGACCAATCACTCTTTCCCCGGCCCAGTCCATCACGTTCTCATTTCACGAAGATAACAATGAAAGAAAGAATGAGCTCAACTAGCCTAGTAAAATATTATGACTAGATTGTGACACCCCAAATTCGAGGCACTTCAATTCCACGGGATTTGGTGTTCCTTGTCTGAATATCATCTGTCTATCACACCCGTAATAAATCTGAAGCCATCTGATAGATAAAATAAAAATCTTCCCCTTAAGGTTTCTGACATCCGAATAATAATATGTCTGATCCCAGGTTAAAGTAACCTTAAACATAACATGTCTTGAAATCATAAATAAATATGTCTTAACAACATCATTAAACGAGTCTTAAGCAATATACATCATCGAATAAACAACGAAGTCTTCATCGACTTTAACTTTGCCTTCACCTTTACTTAGTAGAAGACTTATTATTAATGAAATTTAATTTTCTCTATTTATTATTTTGAAATAGTAAGGGTTGATTTGATTAATGTGGATAGTTATGGGTAAAATCATATGAAATATTTCAAAAAAATAAGCAAGTGGTTATAAAATATTCATTGTTGTCGAGGGAATATTCGTTTGTCGTGGAATATTAATCTTTGTCGGGGAATATTAAAAATGCAGTGGCCTTGATCTTTTTGTGGGCCCATGTGGAAAGCGATTGGATGAAGAAAGCGACAAATATAAGTTGTTTAAAAATAGCGGCGTAGTTATTCAGATTAATCTTGTTAAAATACTAAATTGGTTAAAAACGATGCTTTGCGGTATTGCACGATTATTGATTCTTACGTGAAGGCCTTTACTTAATAATGGTTACGATAATTCTTTATTCGATATTTTTTATTGATTTAATAATTCTTTGCGTTGATATTTTATATTCTTTGTTGTTTTGATAATTGTCATTACGGTATTTTTCATTATCGAAGCGATAATTCATATTATCTGAATAATATTATTAGATAACATTATTGGCGATGTCTAGAAAGTTACATCTAAGGAGAGGTTTGGTCACTAATTGCGGCGCATGATGAGGAGAAATTCTTATTGGAAGCCCCTGCTTTCAGGAGGCTGCTGGTTGTCGATATTGTGATTACGTAATATTATTTGTGAATAATTAATTATTGATTCATATGATGAGAAAAATATTGATTTTATGTGGATATAGATGGAAAATTTTTAATGTGACAATTGTTGAAAATTGAAATTTTATCTTTTTACGATAAAATAATTCATTTAAATATATTATTATATTTTAATAATATAATAATGGTGATATTTTTACAATGAATGTGGGATATATGAGTATCTGAGGAGGAAGAGTATTTTTGTTGCAATAAATGTTTAAAACATATTAAACGTGTGAATTGGACCCCATTTATTGGTGAAATTTGATTATAGCTTTGTAAAATCGCTTGGTTTGTGGATTTGGTCGATTTTTGTTTGGAATTTGGAAAAACTTTCTTACGCAAAGTTGTAGAAATTGAATTTCCTATAAAAAATCGCGAGATTTGAATTTTTACGCAAAAGGGCTATTTATTATGAATTATTGAAGTTAGAAGCTCAAAATAATTGATTTTGGAAGTTTAAAATATTTTAAAATAGAAAAACGTTTTTTTCATTTTTTTCTTGTCATAACATGTGGTTTAATTGGCTGATGTCAGAGAATTAAAGGTGTGCGTTAGGAAATATATATATATATATTATTATTTTATTAAATTTACTAACTTTGGTGTTCTAGCATTTTCTATAAATAGGGTCTTAGGTTAGAATTGAAAATCACACGAAGCTGAAGTTTCTCTCTCTATATTATCGGCGTATTCTTGTGAGTATTTTGAGTATACTTTGAGTATTGCTATAGGCGGTCTGAGTTCAAGTCATGCTTTATATCAGGTGTTTATTTAGAAATCTTGATCTTTGTGAGGTAAGGGATTATTTTTTTTTCGTAATGATATTATTTCTTGATATCATTATCTTTGAAATATTGATCTGAAGTTTTTATCAAATTTGGAACTTTTGGTGTGAGATTCTTATTCACGTATCTCGGCCTTTATTCGCGTATCTGACCTTATTCACGAATCGGCCTTTATTCAATGAAAAATGAAAAATTTTCTTTTTCGTCCAAAATATCTATTGTGGATACTAGCTTTGATTGTATCCATGTTTTGATCATTCTTGAATTTTACACCTTATGATTATTTTTGAGGTATTTTTGGGCGTGGATAAAACAAATACGAATCCTTAATCCTTAATCCTTGTCATTTTGTTTCCTTTGGATTCGTTTCTTTAAAATATTTTTCATCATCTCGGTCTTAAATGATGATATTATTGAATATCTTTGGCTTTTGTAGTGCAAAGATGAATGATTTCGAAGAATATCTTTGGCCGTAGTCTGAAGATGAGCAGTGTTTAGATGAACATGACGGTGATGAATATCTTTGGCTGTAGTGCAAAGATGAATATTTGATTCGGATATATATTGATTGATGTTACGGGGATAAAAGATGAGCGATGAACTTTTAAATTCATACATAGAAGATAGTAGTTTGCATTTCTCTTAACTCTTTAATGAATTATTATTTCATTGCGAATATTGATTTAAAATTTGTTGTCTATTGTATTACATTAGATTTTTCCTGTTGAAGACTAACGATAATTTGTTGTATATTATCTTAGTCGTAATATTCTTCTTGGGCTAGTTGAGCTCACCCTTTTCCTTTTTGTTCCATTTTTTCTTCTCGGGAGGCGAGAATATAGCGAGTGCAGTGGGGGTATGGAATGAAGGTTCTAGAGAGAGTTGTTTAGTAGTCCTCACCATTTTTGTAAAATAATGTATCGATAAATGTGATGAGGATTTATTTGAGTATAGATATTGTCTAGAAGATAATATTTGTATTCAAACTCATGATTTCTTGTTGTAATAATAAAGTTGTAGTTGTTTACATACCATGTATTGACAACTTTCGGAATGGGTGATGTATATACTATTTTGGGGGCGTCGCGGTTGGTATCGAGCTTAGGGATATGATCTCTGGCGGAGATCGGGGAATAGAACTAGGAGGGAGGCGAGTAAATCCTTGGCTAGTGTGTCTACTAAGCTTATTTGTTAGTTAGTCGGTATATAAGGATATTATGTGATATATTGATTTCCTTAATTAACCCTTGTTTTATGGCGGTATTTGAGAATGTCATTTGAGAATATTAATGATGGAAATGAGGCCAGTGGAGGCGCTTTGTACTCTGCAGCGAGGAGAAGCGTGAGCAAGTGGTGATGTTCCTCTGTGAACAACACCTTTGAAGCGAGATGATGAGCGAGGGGATGTTTAGAAGCTTTTTGCGATTCATGCAAAATCGAGACGAGGAGACTTCGTGTTCAAAATCTGAGGAGAAATGATAGCAATTCACGGGTTGTCCTGACGAAAGCGATTCGAAGTTGGGACCACGAATTTAAGGAAAGCGGATCCGATCATGGCGGAAACATGGGTCAAAACAAATTACAAGATATTCGATGTCTTGGGATGCGGAGAACGAAGGTTCCATTCGCCACCTTTATGTTAAAGTGGCGGCGGACTCTTGGTGGGATGCGTGAAGCGTACCCATCGGCCCTTTTCGGCATGTCTTGGGAGGCGTTTGAAACTATTTAATGACAAATACTTTCACGAAAGTGTTACGTCGTATATGAAGGAAGTGGAGTTCATTGATTAGAACAAAACAACATGGCGGTGTCTCGATGCGAGGCAAAGTTTGCGAGTTATCGAGTTTGCACCTCATTTGGTGGAGAATGAGGAGCATATATGGCGGATGTTTACGAGAGGTTTGAAGCGGCGTCGACGATATCTCATTTCTCGTAAATTTTCTCTCTATTAGGATGTTGTTATGAGGGCTCGATTGTTAGGCGAGATACTTGAGTATGTTCAATGGGGGACCATAACGAGGATCGTACCGGAGATAGCGGTCAGCAGAATAATGATAACCGGCGGAGAAAAAAAAAGCGGACAAAAATGGTAACCACTCTGGTGGTAATCATAGCCGTGAAAATAGAAAAAGCGAGTCGGAGGAGATTTTAAAAAGGAGATTTAACAGCGACCGTATGAAGGCAGCGGTCTTGGCGTGACAATTTGGTTCTAAGGGAGGAAACGACCACCGGTCGTATATCTATAATCTTGGAAAAGAGGACATATCGGTCAAGCTGTCCCCTGACGATTCAAGGTATGCTATAATTGTGGAAAGGAAGGACATATCGCTCGAGATTATGCGGTAGCGAAACCTAGTTAAGTGAGGACGGTGACTCGAAAAATTTATCCCGAGAAAAGTCGAAGTCAGCGATTCCTGGAAGGCGTTTGTTGTGGTGGTCAAAAATCGAGGAACAAGCGAGGTGATCACGGTAAAAGCTATTTATAAATTCTTGCGAAGTTTATACCTTACTTGATCTGGGTGCTACCCATTCATTTATCTCTCTGCATGTGCTCAGCGTTTAAACTTGACTCAGGAGAAATTAGACTTTGACTATCTGTGGAAACTCAGTTAGGAGAAACTTTCATCACATCCTTTGTTTATAAATCTTGTTTGATTGAGTTGGCACCATCACCTTACATTGACCTTATCTCTTTAAAGATACTTGCTTTTGATGTGATTTTAGGGATTGATTGGTTAACTACTCATCATACCAAAATTGATTGTTTTCGTAAGGTTGTTAGTTTTCATATTCTAACCAACTTTGTTATGCAAATTCAACAACTAAACCATTAAAATCAATCATTGTCATATCTAATCATAAAAGCTATTCGTTTATTGAAAAGCGGATGTCGAAAGCTTTCTTAGCCCGTGTTATGGATTTGAATAAAGACACGTCGAATTTGAATAATATTCTGTTGTTATTGACTTTCTGGCGTATTTCTGAAGAACTTCGGTCTACCCCGAGCGTGAAGTTGAATTCTTTATTGATCTTGAACTTGAGTACAAAGCCCATTTCTAAAACCCCATATCGAATGGCTCTATTGAACTTGAGGAGTTAAAGGTCAACTCTGAGGAATTGTTGGACATCGGTTTCATTCGATCTAGTACATCTCCTTGGGGTGCTCTGTTTTATTCGTAAAGAAGAAAGAAGCGGGAGTATGCGACTTTTGTATTGACTATCGGGAATTGAACCATGTCACCATCGAGAATAGGTATCCTCTACACTCGTATTGATGACTTGTTTGACCCGATTCTGAGGGCCTGATTCTTTTCAAAAATCGATCTTAGATTACGGATATCATCAATTTGAAGATTAGGCGCGAGATATTCAAAGGCGCCTTGAGAACTTCGGTATGGGCATTATGAATTCTTAGTCGTGTCTTTCGGATTGACTAATGCTCCTATGACTTTCATGGATATGATGAGCCAAGTATTGAGGAATATTTGGATCGGTTGTTGTTGTCTTTATTGATGACATCCTCGTATATTCAAAAGTCGTGAAGATCATGAGCACCATTTGAAATTTGGTACTCGAAGGCCGTGAAAACAAACTATATGCCAAATTGAAGAAATCGAGTTACGGCTTGAGGAAGTAGCATTTCTTGGGCGCGTGGTGTCAAAACATGGAGTATCAAGTGGACGTGAAGATTGAAGCAATCTGAAGTTGGGAACAATAGAAGTCGGTGGCCAAAAGTCGTAACTTTAAGGTCTATTTGGTTATTATCGGAGATTTCGTGGAAGGGTTTTCTCGAATCGCTACTCCATTAACTTCGGCTAACTCGGAAGGATACAAAATTCGTTTGGGCGAAGAATCGAGAAGAGTTTCAAGAGCTTAGAGGAGACTTATTTATTTTGTTCTATAACAATACCATCTGGTTCGGATGGATTTGTTATCTCTGATGATGCTTGGAAAAAGGTTAGGATGTGTTCTCATGCAGCGTGGGAAAGTCATAGCTTTATGCCTCATGACAACTTAAAAAAGTATGAGAGGAATTATCCTACTCGTGATCTAGAGTTAGCGTGATCGTTTTTCGCTAAAGATATGGAGCCTTATCATATGGGGAGAAAGTGGAGATATATTGGACCATAAAAGCCTTAAATATTTCTTCACTCAAAAAAAGAACTTCGACATGCGGCGTGACGTTGGCTCGAGCTATTGAAGACTACGACCACACTATTGATACCATCTGGAAAAGCGAGCGTGGTGGTGGTGGCGCGTTGAGTAGAAGATCGTATCTTGGGAATGAGTGCGATGATGTCAAGTATCGCGTAGAGCCCGACTTTAATAGAAAAAGTTAAGGTTGCTCAAGCCGGCAGGCGGAGGTGATGATCGTATGAAGAAGAAATCTGAAGGAGCTATTAGGAGCGAGAATTGATGAAGAAGGAATACTTGAGTCCACTCTGAGACTTTGTGTGTCTAACGACTACGATTTGAAGTCTGAAGATTATGATGGAGGCACCTGATACACCATTTGCGATCCATCTGGAAGTACTAAAATGTATCGTGATCTTGACGTACATTTTGGTGGAACAATATGAGAGAGAGATTGCAAAGTTTATCTCGATGTGTTTAACTTGTCGGCGTGTAAAGGCGGAGCATCTAGTACCTAAGGGTCGTTGCAACCACTTGAGATTCGAAATGGAAGTGGGAACACATTACCATGGATTTCGATTACGGGTCTTCCTACGGTTTCTCAAGGCATCAATCTTATTTGGGTTATTGTTGATAGATTAACCAAGTCTGCTCATTTCTTCTTGAAATCACGGAGACTTATTCCTTGAGCGTCTTGCTAGTATATGCGTGAATGAGATTGTGAGGTTGCATGGCATACTGTATCCATAGTTTGGATCGTGACCGAAGATTAAGCAAGATTTTGGGTTAGCTTGCAAAAAGCTATGAGCGCAGTTTGCGATTGATTGGCATACATACCATCCTGAAGCAGACGGATGATCGGAAAGGACTATTCAAACTCTTGAAGATTTATTAAGACTACTGTGTCCTAGACTTCAAGAGGCGGTTAGGATAAGTATTTACCATTGGTGGAATTCTCCTACTGACCAGCGAGTTATCGAGCGAAGTATAGGTGTGGCTCCATTTGAAGCATTATATGGGCCGAAAGTGTCGCTCTCGATATGTTGGGATGAGGTGGGTGAAAGCAACATTGTTGGGACAGGAGTTAATGCGTATGACTCTGGAAAAGATCGAATGATTGACAAGCGTATACAAAGCGGCACAAGATCGACAAAAGAGTTATGCGGATCTTCATCGAAAGGGCGTGGAATTTAGTATAGGGGATCGTGTATTGTTGCGAGTTGCTCCGTGGAAGGGAGTTACAAGATTTGGAAGAGAGAAAGCTCGATCCACGATTTATTGGTCCATTTCAAATTCTTGGTAGAGTAGGAAATGTAGCTATAGACTCGCGTTACCTCAAAGTATGTCTCGTGTTCATAATGTGTTTCACATATCGTGCCGTAAATATGTGAAAGACCGAACCACGTTATAGAGTTAGAAGCAGGACGAGATAGTAGAAGACTTAGCGTATGAGGAGGTACTGTCAAGATCTTGGATAGGAAGGAGCATGTCCTACAGCATGAAAGGTCGTACCACAAGTTAAAGTTTTGTGGAGGAATCATCTTTATAGAGAAATGACACAGGGAATTGGAAGCGGAAATGAAAGCGAGGTATCCTCACCTTTTGAAAACACAGAGTGCGTCGTCGATTTCGAGGGCGAAATTTCATAAGGAGAGGAGGTTGTAAGACCCTGACTTATTATTAATGAAATTTAATTTTCTCTATTTATTATTTTGAAATAGTAAGGGTTGATTTGATTAATGTGGATAGTTATGGGTAAAAATCATAAATATTTCAAAATAATGAGTGGTTATAAAATATTCATTGTTGTTAGGGAATATTCGTTTGGTGCGTGGAATATTAATTCTTTGTCGGGGAATATTAAATGCTGACGGTAGTATGACTTGTATGTGGGCCCATGCTTGAGCGATTGGATGATGAAGAAAGCGCAAATATAAGTTGTTTAAAAATACTTGGCGTAGTTATTCACAGATTATCTTGTTAAAATACTCGGTGGTTAAAACACGGTAGCTTTGCGGTATTGCACGATTATTGATTCTTACGTGAAGGCACTTTACTCGATAATGGTTACGATAATTCTTATTCATTCGATTATTTTATTGATTTAATAATTCTTTGCGTTGATATTTTATATTCTTTTGTTGTTTGATAATTGTCATTTACGGTATTTTTCATTATCGAGCGATAATTCATATTATCTGAATAATATTATTAGATAACATTATTGGCGATGTCTAGAAAGTTACATACAGGAGAGGTTTGGTCACCTAATTGCTTGGCGCCCGATAAGGAGAAATTCTTATTGGAAAGCCCCTCTTTCACAGGAGGCGCACTGGTTGTCGATATTGTGATTACGTAATATTATTTGTGAATAATTAATTATTGATTCATATGATGAGAGAAAATATTGATTTTATGTGGATATAGATGGAGAAAATTTTAATGTGACAATTGTTGAAAATTGAAATTTTATCTTTTTACGATAAAATAATTCATTTAAATATATTATTATATTTTAATAATATAATAATGGTGATATTTTTACATGAATGTGGGATATATGAGTATCTGAGGAGGAAGAGTATTTTTGTTGCAATAAATGTTTTAAAACATATTAAACATGTAAATTGGACCCCATTTATTATTTGAAATTTGATTATAGCTTTGTAAAATCGCTTGGTTTGTGGATTTGGTCGATTTACATTTGGAATTTGGAAAAACTTTCTTACGCAAAGTTGTAGAGAATTGAATTTCTATAAAAAATTCATGAGATTTGAATTTTTTACGATAAAAGGGCTATTTATTATGAATTATTGAAGTTAGAAGCTCTCGAAATAATTGATTTTGGAAGTTTAAAATTATTTAAAATAAGAAAAACGTTTTTTTGCATTTTAGTGGGCTAACATGTGATATTAATTCTTTGAAATCAGATCTTTAAGTGTGCGTAGGAAAAGAAATATATATATATATATTAATATTTTATTAAATTTTACGCTTTGGTATTCTAGCATTTTCTATAAATAGGGTCTTAGGTTAGAATTGAAAATCACACGGCTGAAGTTTTTCTCTCTCTATATTATCGGCGTATTCTTGTGAGTATTTTGAGTATACTTTGAGTATTGCTATACGGTCTGAGTTCAAGTCATGCTTTATGTCAGGTGTTTTAAATTAGAAATCTTAATCTTTTTGAGGTAAGGGATATTATTTTTTTTCGTAATGATATTATTTCTTGATATCATTATCTTTGAAATATTGATCTGAAGTTTTATCAAATTTGGAACTTTTGGTGTCGAGATTCTTATTCGCGTATCTCGACCTTTATTCACGTATCTGACCTTATTCACGAATCTGCTTTATTCATCGAAAAAATGAAAATTTTTTCTTTTAAGTCAAAATATCTATTATGGATACTAGCTTTGATTGTATCCATGTTTTGATCATTCTTGAATTTTACACCACTATGATTATTATTTTGAGGTATTTTTGGACATGGATAAAACAAAATCTGAATCCTTAATCCTTAATCCTTGTCGTTTTGTTTCTTTGGATTCGTTTCTTTAAAATATTTTTCATCATCATCTCGGTCTTAAATGATGATATTATTGAATATCTTTGGCTTTGTAGTGCGAAGATGAATGATTCTGAAGAATATCTTTGGCGTAGTCAAAGATGAGCAGTGTTTAGATGAACATGACGGTGATGAATATCTTTGGCTGTAGTGCAAAGATGAATATTTGATTCGGATATATATTGATTGATGTTACGGGGATAAAAGATGAGGCGATGAACTTTTAAATTCATACATAGAAGATAGTAGTTTGCATTCTCTCTTAACTCTTCTAATGAATTATTATTTCATTGCGAATATTGATTTAAAATTTGTTGTCTATTGTATTCTATTAGATTTTTTTCCTGTTGAAGACTAACGATAATTTGTTGTATATTATCTTAGTCGTAATATTCTTTCTTGGGCTAGTTGAGCTCACCCTTTTCCTTTTTGTTCCATTTTTCTTCTCGGGAGGCGAGAATATAGCGAGATGCAGTCGGGGTATGGAATGAAGGTTACAGAGAGAGTTGTTTAGTAGTCCTCACCATTTTGTAAAATAATGTATCGATAAATGTGATGAGGATTTATTTGAGTATAGATATTATCTAGAAGATAATATTTGTATTCAAACTCACAGTTTCTTGTTGTAATAATAAAGTTGTAGTTGTTTACGTATGCCATGTATTGACAACTTTCGGAATGGGTGATGTATACCTATTTTG
>CM035164.1:123108380-123239526 GCA_020205615.1 Panax quinquefolius | reverse complement strand
GAATCGAGGATTAAGTTTTCCTCTCTTTCAAATCTTGTAACTCCTTTCCATGGAGCGACTCTTAACAACACATGATCTCCTATATCGAATTCCCGTCCTTTCGATGAAGATCGGCATAACTCTTTTATCGATTTTGTGAGGTTTTTATCGTTGTGGATCGTTTGAATCTTTTATAGTCATGCGTATCAACTCCGGTCCCAACAACGTTGCTTCACCCACCTCATCCCAAATCTTTGGAAACGACACTTTCTTCCATACAACCTTGAATGGAGCCATGCCAATACTTGCGATAAGCTGTTGTTGTAGGAAAACTCCACGATGGTAAGAACTTGTCCCAACTCCTTGAAATCAAGGACCACGAGTCTTAATAGATCTTGAAGAGTTTGAATAGTCCTCTCCATTTGTCCGTCTAGTTTGAGGATGATATGCGAAATAATCAATCGTAATCTGCGTGCCCATAGCTTTTTGCAAACTAACCCAAAATCGTGAAGTGAATCTTGGGTCTCGATCAAAAACTATGGATCTTAAGCATACCATGCGATCTTACAATCTCGTTTATGTCATCTGAGCAAGGCGTTCAAGTGTATAAGTTTCTACGTGTCGGTAAGAAATGAAGCGGACTTGGTCGATCTATCAACAATGACCCAAATCGCATCAATGCCTTGAAAACCTTAGGAAGACCGTGTGAAATCCATGGTAATGTGCTCCCTTCCATTCTGGAATTTCAAGTGGTTGCAATGGACCTTTTGGTACTTGATGCTCACGCTTTAACTTCGTTGACAAGTTAGACACCATGAGATAAACAGCTATCTCTCTCTTCATATTGCTCCACCAAAATGTATGGCGAATATCATGATACATTTTGGTACTCCCGATGGATTCTGCAAATGGTGTGTTGTGCGCCTCCATCATGATATTATACTTTAAATCGAGTGCGTTAGGAACACAAAATGTCTGGAGTTGACTCAAGTATTCCTTCTTCATCGATTCTTGCTTCCGCATAGCACCTTCTTGCACTTTCTTCCTCATAACGCATCGGCTCCCGGTCATGCAGCTTGGCGAACTTTAACTTTGCTCGATTAAAGTCGGTTCTACTTTCGTATATTAAGTCTATCATCACATCGTCCTGAGTCTTTAACTCTATCTCCATCCTTTGCAAGTCACAAAAATGGGCCTTTGTGTTGACAATAACGCTTTTCGTACTTACATATGATCTTACACTCAATCGCCGGCTACCGTTCCGCTTTTCGAGATGGTATTGGATGGTATGATCATAATCTTTCAGCGATTCAAGCCAGCGTCGTTTATCGCGTGTTGAGTTCCTTTTGAGTGAAGAAATATTTGAGGCTTTATGATCCGTAAAGATTTCTACTTTCTCCCCATACAAGTAATGCCTCCAAATTTTAAGTGCAAAGACAACATTACTAACTCCAGATCATGAGTGGGATAATTCCTCTCATATTCTTTGAGTTGTCACGAGGCGTAGGCTATAACTTTTCCATGTTGCATGAGAACACATCCCAACCCTTTGCTCAAGCATCACATGTAGATGACAAATCCCTCAAGGCGAGATGGTATTGTCGAGAGCAGTCTTTGAAATAAGTCTCTCTTGAGTTCTTGAAAACTCTTCTCACATTCTTCGCTCCAACCGAACTTTGTATCTTTTGAGTCAATTTGAGTCGATGGAGTAGCGATTAGAAAATCCTTCCCACGAATCTCGATAATAACCCAGCTAAACCGAAAAAGCTACGTTACTTTGGTCCTTGATTTAGGTTGTTCCCAACTTTGAATAGCTTGAATCTTTGTTGGGTCGGCAGATATTCCATGACTTGATACCCGCGTGCCCAAGGAATGCTACTTCTTCATGCGAACTTGCATTTCTTGACTTGGCATAAAGCTTATATTCACGAAGCTTTTGGAGTGTCGACCTCAAGTGTTGCTTCATGATCTTCACGGCTTTTGGAATAAATAAGGATGTCATCAATAAAAGCGACCACAAAGTGATCTAAATATTCCTTGAATACTCGGTTCATCATATCCATGAAGGCGGCGGGAGCATTAGTCGATCAAAGGACATGACTAGGAATTCATAATGCCGTCTTAGGGAGTTAAGACGTCTTTGGAATGTCGGTGGTTCTAATCTTCAATTGGTGATATCCAGGAGCGAAGATCAATCTTTGAAAAGAATTTGGCTCCTTGCTGTTGGTCAAACGGGTCATCAATCGTGGCAATGGATACCTATTTTGATGGTGACATGATTGAATTCCGATAATCAATCTGAAGTCGCATACTCCAATCTTTCTTCTTCACGAAATGACGAGCAGGGAGCACCCCAAGGAGAAGTACTAGGGCCGAATAAATCCAATGTCTAACAATCACTGCGGTTGGGTCTTTAACTCACGAAGTTCATAGGAGCCGTTCGATATGGGGCTTTGGAAATAGGTTTTATCTGGGTTCAAATTCGATCTGAAATTGATTTCACGCTCTGGGGTAGGCGGAAGTTCTTGAGGGAATCGTCGGAAATTTATTAACAATAGAAATATCGTTCAAAGGCGTATTTTTGTTTAAATCGTGACATGAGCTAAGAAAGCTTGACATCCGTTTTTCAATAAGCGAATAGCTTTATGGCTTGAGATAGTAGTGATTGATTTTAATGGTTTGGTCGTTTGAATTCGCATAATAGGTTGATTAGGAATATGAAAGCTAACAACCTTACGAAAACAATCAATTTTGCATGATAAGTAGTTAACAATCAATCCACAGAATCACGTCAAATGCAAGTATTTTTAATGAAATAAGATCGACAGGTAATGTGAAGTGCAGATTTTAACCAAAGCAAGACTTATAAGCGATGTGGATGTAATGAAGGTTTCTCCCAGCGGAGTTTCCACGAGATAAGTCAAAGTCTAATTTCTCGGTCAAATTTAATCGATGGCGCAAGTAGGAGAAATAAAAGAATGGGTAGAACCGGTATCAAATAAAGTATAGACTTCATTAGAGTTTATGATAAGCTTACCGTGATGACCTCATTCGGGTTCCTTGCTCTCTGGGAGAGTCGCGACAACAACTTCTCCCTTGCAGCTCTGGTTTTGACTTTTCAGGGATGGCCTTTGGTGCCTCCATCCTAGTTGAATTTGTCTTGATGGCAACAAAATCGAGCTAAGTGACATTCTCTTCCTGAATTATAACATGCTTTGAATGACGTAGCGCAGATTTGGTGATGTGTCCCTCTCCTCGCATTTGAAGCATATGATAGGTGGTCTTTCTCCTTCCTTAACAACTATCTTTGGTCGACGTCTTTCCATCATTGTTGAATCTCCGTTCTTGAAATGTCCATTCTTATTGTTTTGCCACGATTACCACTTAGAAGTGGTTACCATATCGGCTGTTGATTCCTCCACGCTTGTTGTCACCGCTTGATGACTACTCATTTGAGTATTATAATTTTGCTTGGTTTGCTCTCTTTTAGTTACGTTGACTCGTTATCGCGCTCCACTAATGAGCCCTATTTACAACATCGAATACAAACACGGTTTATGAAAAATAAGATGTTGACGTATCTCCGACTTCAAACCTCTTAAAAACATTAGCCATTTCTTTCTTCATTATCCACCAAGTGGGGTATGAAATCGTGATAACTCATAAATTTTGCCTCGTGTTGCGATACGGTCATATTGTTTTGTTCCACTTGATAAACTCCACCTCCTTACATGTGGCGAATACTTTCGAGAAAGTATTTGTCGTTGAAACGACTCTGGAACTTCTCCCAAGATATCTTGATCTGATGGGTTGAGTACGTTTCTGGATTCCCACGATGTCTGCCTCTCAAAGCGCGACACATAAAAGCGGCAAAGGGAACCTTTGCTCCTCGGAGCATCCCAAGACATCAAATATCTTGGTAATCGCTTTATCCATTACTTCCGCGAAGTGATTTTGGCTCTCCCTTAAACTCCGGTGGTCCCGGCTCCTTGAATTGTTTAGCGGTGACCTTGAGAGTTTTCGTGTTTCCACCTACGTTTTGGGATGAGGAGTCGCTCTACTTTCTTTGTTGCATAAATTACATAAAGCCTGAACGAACATTTGATCATTCATCATTTGGTCGGTGTTGTTGTTTACATGAGGATTATTGCCTTCCTTCATGCATGCGGTATTGCGTATCAGGTTATTCCAATGAATAATAACGGAACCGGTCGGTGAAATTCACAAGCGGATGTTCCAACAGAATAATAAAGATGGAACCGAGATCCTAAAACACACGAGATAGGATATTCCAGCGAGAATGATAAAGATTTTACCCAGTCCATGTAAAACACACAGACGGGATGTTCCAACAGAATAATAAAGATTTTAACCGAATCGGTGTAAAACACACGAATAGGATATTCCAAATGTAATAAAAGCGAAACCGAGTCCCAAGGTGTAAAACACTAGCGAGCGAGGATGTTCCAATGAAATAATAAAGATGTAACTGAGTCCTGTAAAACACACGAGTGAGGATGTTCCAACCAGAATAATAATAAAAAGGCGGAACCAGTCCGTTGTAAAAACATGCGAGCATGGATATTCCAATGTAGAATAATGAAGAATGTCACCAAGTATAGGTAAACCACGTACAAACGAGTTATTCCAATGAATAATAAGCAATGGAATAACAGCGATTCTCTTCATGAATAAGAAAGAATAACACCCACTTACGAGTACAACAAATAATATTCCTTACCTTAGAAGAAGCGAATATTGGCAAAGTGAAGTAGCGAGATACTTTTCTTCTTTCTCTCTATAGTTTTCTCTCTACAGAGTTTGAATGAATTAAGAAGAAAATAATGAAGGAATGAGCTTCTATTTATAGAAAAATAGAATGCATAGTAATTAATCCATGAGCGGTCGTGGATTGATTTACTTTAATCGTGACGGTCCATATTTAAAGCAAAATCTTTTAAATAAAATATAATATATTCTATTTATATAAAAATATTTTACTATGCAAACACTATGCAACACTATCAAAACACTATGCAACACTATGCATAATAAAATATAATATATTTTATTTATAGAATAACTTTAATAAAGTATTACATTTTATATAAAAAGATGTTTACATTTTATTACGTTAATAATCTGAATAAAACAAAAGCGTCATTATCATTATAATAATTCATATTATTAATCGACAATAATGGAATCAAACCGAGTGACTTCTCACATAAGCATCGATAATCAATACCGGTGTCTTACTTATGCAACCACACGTATTCTTGTACTTTTACTACTTAGAAGTAGTTCAATAGTATCAGCGGTAAAACTTCCATAGTTATTTCAATAAAATATTTTTGTCGTTTTCTCGATCAAACAATAATTACATTATTAGGGTCCACCAATGATTGAGTAGTTGTCTGAATATTCCTGCTAAACCGAATATTCCCAGACCAATCGAATAATATAACCACTTGCATACTTTGCAAAAATTTATAAATATTACCCACAACTATAACATTATATCAAATTTATTCCATAATATTCAAAAATAATATTTATAGAAAATTCATCTTTATTTATAAAAGCTGGGGTCTTACAAGCCCAGTAAAGAATATCATGACTAAAGATAATTAAATTATCAATAGCCTTCATCAATAATAAATCAGAGATTTAGAACGTATGGTAGATGATAAAACTTTTCAACCGTAGTTGCGGTGAACGAAGCGATCCATTAGAAGAGTCGAAAAGACCGTAAAGTCTATTATCTTCTATGCATGTTAAAATCCACCAACATTGTTTTATCCTGTAACATCAATCAACAGCTTCCACGGTCACAATCATATGAATAACTCATAATTATAATTGTGATTCTAAATTCCTCTTCGCACCCGTGATCGAAGATAATTTTCATCACCGCCTTTACCGAAATATCAAAGATCATGGTTATACTAAATCATAGTTCCTGACTCATAATCATACTAATAAATTCATCTTTGCACTTTCTCGGCTATGAAGATATTCATCAACGCACCATCTTTGGACCACGGGGCAAAGATATTCAATAACAGTCATCTTTGGCCCGTATCTTTTTGGCATTCTGGGGCCAAAGATATTCATCAACAATTCATTTTTGCACCTGAATAAAGATATTCAACCACGGATCATCTTTGCATTACAGTGAAAGATATTCATCAACAATTCATCTTCGCACTACAGCCAAAGATATTCAACCCGCGATCATCTTTGCACTACTGGGCCAAAGATATTCATCAACGAGATAATCTTTGCACTACAGCCAAAGATATTTGACAACGGATCATCTTTGCCTACTACGGGCCAAAAGATATTAATATCTCAAAGAAATATATAATCATTTCGAATTTATATAAACAATAATTATAACCATGTTGATCATTTCACCTTTGCACTTAAAGCTAAATATATTCAATTATAAATTGATGGTCATGATCATACTACCAACAATTCAACTTTTTGTACTTCTTGGCCAAAAGAGAACCCATAAATGATCATACCAATAATATACCAATCTTTACACTCAAGTCAAAGAAAATTTTTTCACCAGGATTATAAAATATTATATATGATAATAAAAACAATATCATCAAAACATGGATTTAATTTCAAGAGTAAGATTCATAAATCAACGATAATTTAGTCAGAAAAGAAACCAATTTTGTCGTGAATAGTACCCCGTGAATAGTAACTCATGAATAGTAATTCATGAATAGTAACTCGTGAATAGTAAACCCGACACAAAAAGTTAGAAATTCCACAATAAAATCCATACCAATATTTCGGTATAATGATATTGAAGAAAATAACATCATTAAGAAAAAAATAACATCCCTTACAATCCCTTAAAATCCCTTACTATCCCTTACCTCAAAAGAGCAGCACTTCTGACTGGATATCGGATATGATGTGAGAACCCGAATTTTATGAAATAAAAGTATTAATTTTTTTTTTCTATTTTGGTAAATAGTTAAATTGATAAAAGTTTAAAGTTAAGGGTAATATGTGAAATTTTTTGCAAAGTAATCAAGTTGATATAAAATATTCTTTTTGTCGGGGAATGTCCGTATGATGGTACAATCATTGGTGGACCCCGCAACGGAATTATTGTCGGATGAAAAAAATGACAGAATTATCTTTTTATAAAATAACGGCGGAAGTGTTACCATTAAAATTGTTGAACTACCGGTAGTAAAAGACAATAATATGTCGTGTGGTTGCATAGTAACACACCTACAGGTGTTGATTATTAATGTTTACGTGATAAGTCACTCAGTTTTTGTTTTATTAGTATTATTAATGTAATAAAAATGAAAAAGCTTTTTATATAAAATGAATATTTTTATAAAGTTATTCTATAAATAGAATATATTATATATTATATTGTATGTAAATTTTTTGCATAGTAAAATCTTTTTATATAAAATAGAATACTTTTATAAAGTTATTTTATAAATAAAATATATTATATTTTATTATGTATATAAGTTGCATAATGCACTGCATAGTGTTTTTCATAGTAAAATATTTTTATATAAAAATGTAATACTTTTATAAAGTTATTCGTTTTATTAGATTATAAATAGAATATATTATATTTTATTTAAAAGATTTAGTTTTTAAATATGGACCGTCCGATTAAAAGTAAATCAATCTGGATAGTTCATGAATTAATTACTATGTAGTCCATTCTTACATAAATAAAGCTCATTCCTTCATTATTTCTTACGAATTCACCTGAAACTCTAGAGAGAGAAACTATAGAGAGAGTTCTTCTTCTATAATCTTGAGCATATTTCTTTAGAGTTTAAGAAAGCTTTGAGCGTAGTGCAAGTTTTCTTCAAGTATATTCCCGCCCTACCAGTCGGAATACTTTCTTTTTAAGGTGAAGATAGGTGATGAAAATTATCTTCGTCCTGGTTGCGATGAATTTAGAACCACAATTATGATTATGAGTTATTCATATGGTTGTGGACAGGAACTGTTGATTTATTTTACATGGATAAAACATTATTGGTGGACTTTTAACATAGAGAAGATAATAGACCTTATGGCTATTCGACACTTCTAATGGATTGCTTTAGATTCATTTTCAACTATGGTTGAAAAGTTTTATCATCTACCATATGTTCTAAATCTACGATTTATTATTGATGAAAGCTATTGATAATTTAGTTATCTTTAGTCATAATATTCTTTACTGGGCTAGTTGTACTCACCCTTTCTCGCTTTCACAATTCCTTTAATAATAAGAAATATTCTTAAAGATTGACGGGGATAATAGGGGAATAAGCGGTGGTCTCTAGTAGGCAGAGAGTTCTCCCTAAACAAGATAGAAAAGTATGTTGTATTATATACATCATTTAGTAGTTATATTTGGTGAATCAAATAGGGTGAGGTGAACCCAACTTTGGAAGGGTGTTTTGCCACTATCATATAAGATGTCTAATGACATACAACCTCGTGTTATCATAAGATGAGGGTTGTGCGCATCCATCACTTGAGTATATCTACTGGGCACTACCTATATGATCTTGGAGTTTATTTGAAATATAATACTCACTTGGAGACAAGTGGAGATAGTTATATATCGAGAGAAGACTCACCATTGGAAAGAAGATGATAGTAATCTTCTCATTTTTCTTTGGGGTCTATTAGGTTGAACCAAGGATAATTTGTGGCCATATGATATCTATTATAACCTGTTTATTATTAATGAAATTTAATTTTCTCTATTTATTATTTTGAAATAGTAAGGGTTGATTTGATTAATGTGGATAGTTATGGGTAAAATCATGAAATATTTCAAAATAAGCAAGTGGTTATAAAATATTCATTGTTGTCGGGGAATATTAGTTTGGTGGTGGAATATTAAATCTTTGTCGGGGAATATTAAATGCGACGGCCTGATCTTTATGTGGGCCCCATGCTTGAGCGATTGGATGAAGAAAAGCGACAATATAAGTTGTTTAAAAATAGCGGCGTAGTTATTCTGACAGATTATCTTGTTAAAATACTAAATTGGTTAAAACACGGTATACACGTTGAGCGATGTATTGCACCAATTATTGATTCTTACGTGAAGGCCTTTACTTTCGATAATGGTTACGATAATTCTTTATTCGATATTTTATTGATTTAATAATTCTTTGCGTTGATATTTTATATTCTTTGTTGTTTGATAATTGTCATTACTGCGGTATTTTTCATTATCGAAGCAATAATTCATATTATCTGAATAATATTATTAGATAACATTATTGGCGATGTCTAGAAAGTTACATCTAAGGAGAGGTTTGGTCACTAATTGCTTGCCGATGAGAGAAAATTCTTATTGGAAAGCCCCTGCTTTCTGGAGCTGCACAGTTTGTCGATATTGTGATTACATAATATTATTTGTGAATAATTAATTATTGATTTATATGATGAGAAAAATATTGATTTTATGTGGATATAGATGGAGAAAATTTTTAATGTGACAATTGTTGAAAATTGAAATTTTATCTTTTTACGATAAAATAATTCATTTAAATATATTATTATATTTTAATAATATAATAATGGTGATATTTTTACAATGAATGTGGGATATATGAGTATCTGAGGAGGAAGAGTATTTTTGTTGCAATAAATGTTTAAAACATATTTAAACATGTCGGTTGGACCCCATTTATTGGTTGAAATTTGATTATAGCTTTATAAAATCGCTTGTTTGTGGATTTGGTCAATTTACATTTGGAATTTGGAAAAACTTTCTTACGCAAAGTTGTAGAAATTGAATTTCCTATAAAAACTTCATGAGATTCAAATTTTTCGATAAAAGGGCTATTTATTATGAATTATTGAAGTTAGAAAGCTCAAAATAATTGATTTTGGAAGTTTAAAATATTTTAAATAAGAAAAACGTTTTTTATTTTTTAGTGGGCTATTTAATGTGTGTTGAAATGATTTTTGAATTCAGATTCTTGGAAGGTTAAGCGTAGAAAAATTTATATATATATATTAATTATTATATTAAATTTTACTGCTTTGGTGTTAGCGTTTTCTATAAATAGGGTCTTGGGTTAGAATTGAAAATCACACGAAGCTGAAGTTTTCTCTCTCTATATTATCGGCGTATTCTTGTGAGTATTTTGAGTATACTTTGAGTATTGCTTATCTGGTGCAAGTTCAAGTCATAGCTTTATATCAAATTATTTTATTTAAAATCTTGTCTTTGAGAGGTAAGGGATATTATTTTTTTTCGTAATGATATTATTTCTTCAATATCATTATCTTTGAAATATTGATCTGAAGTTTTTATCAAATTTGGAACTTTTGGTGTTACTATTAATGAGTTCTTATTCTTTCTTATTCACGTATCGACTTATTCTTTTATTCACGATATCTTATTACAGTGAGCGTGAAGATGTTTTTTGTGGAATTTCTATCTTTTGGTGTCGATTCTTATTCATGAATCTGAAAAAATGAAAATTTCTTCTTTTAAGTCCAAAATATCTATTACGGATACTAGCTTTGATTGTATCCATGTTTTGATCATTCTTGAATTTTACACCACTATGATTATTTTTGAGGTATTTTTGGGCATGGATAAAACAAAATCTGAATCCTTAATCCTTAATCCTTGTCATTTTGTTTCCTTTGGATTCGTTTCTTTAAAAATATTTTCATCATCCTCGATCTCTTAAATGATGATATTATTGAATATCTTTGGCTTTTGGTGCAAAAGATGAATGATTTCGAAGAATATCTTTGGCCGTAGTGCAAAGATGAGCAGTGTTTAGATGAACATGACCCGGTGATGAATATCTTTGGCTTTTGTGGTGCAAAGATGAATATTTGATTCGGATATATATTGATTGATGTTACGGGGATAAAAGATGAGCGATGAACTTTTAAATTCATACATAGAAGATAGTAGTTTGCATTCTCTACTTAACTCTTCTAATGAATTATTATTTCATTGCGAATATTGATTTAAAATTTGTTGTCTATTGTATTACATTAGATTTTTCCTGTTGAAGACTAACGATAATTTGTTGTATATTATCTTAGTCGTAATATTCTTCTTGGGCTAGTTGAGCTCACCCTTTTCCTTTTTGTTCCATTTTTCTTCTCGGGGAGGCGAGAATATAGCGAGTGCTGAGTCGGGTATGGAATGAAGGTTACAGAGAGAGTTGTTTAGTAGTCCTCACCATTTTTGTAAAATAATGTATCGATAAATGTGATGAGGATTTATTTGAGTATAGATATTATCTAGAAGATAATATTTGTATTTAAACTCACGATTTCTTGTTGTAATAATAAAGTTGTAGTTGTTTACGTACCATGTATTGTGACTCGAGAATGGGTGATGTATACTATTTTGGGGCGTCGCGGTTGGTATCGAGCTTAGGGATATGATCTCTGGCGGAGATCGGGAATAGAAGAACTAGGAGGGAGAGCAGAGTAAATCCTTGCTAGTGTGTCTACTAAGCTTATTTGTTAGTTGGTTAGTATATAGGGATATTATATGATGTGATATATTGATTTCCTTAATTAACCCTTGTTTTATGGCGATTTTGAGAATGTCGGTGAGAATATTATGATGGAATGGAAATGAGGCCAGTGGAGATGCTGTACTCTTGCAGCGAGGAGAGCGTCTGCAGCAGTGGCAATGTTCCTCCTGTGAACAACACCACTGGCGAGATGATGAGCGAGGGGATGTTTAGAAGCTTTTTGCGATTCATGCAAAATCGAGAGAGAGGAGACTTCGTGTTCAAAATCTGAGGAGGAAATGATAGCAATTCACGGGTTGTCACGGCCAGCGATTCGAAGAGTTGGGACCACGAAATTTAAGGAAAAAGCGGATCCGATCATGGCGGAAACATGGGTCAAACAAATTACAAGATATTCGATGTCTTGGGATGCGGAGAAACGAAGGTTCCATTCGCCACCTTTATGTTAAAATGGCGAAATGGACTCTTGGTGGGAGTGCGTGAAGCGTACCCATCGGTACTTTTCGGCGTGTCTTGGGAGAGCGTTTGATTTATTTATTATTTTGAAATAGTAAGGGTTGATTTGATTAATGTGGATAGTTAAGGGTTAAATCATAAATATTTCAAAATAAGCAAGTGGTTATAAAATATTCATTTTTGTCGGGGAATATTAGTTTGGTGGTATTGGAATATTATTAGAATCTTTGTCGGGGAATATTAAATGCGACGGCGCGACCGTATGTGTGGCCCATGTGAGCGATTGGATGAGGAAAGCGACAAAAATTTGGTTGGTTATAAATAACAGGCGTAGTTATTCTGACAGGTTAAAATTTGTTGGAATACCGGTGGTTAAAATCTGATGTCTGGCGTGGTTGCCGCGATGCACGGTATTACCTGTATTGTTGAATTATTGATCCTTCGTGAAGAAGGCCTTTACTCGATAATTTTCCACGGTGATTCTTTATTCGATATTTTATTTTATTGATTCGATAATTCTTTGCGTTGATATTTTATATTATTGTTGTTTTGATATAATTGTTTTTGCATGATATTTCCCATTATCGGATCAATAATTCATATTATTTGAATAATATTATTAGATAACATTATTGGCAATGTCTAGAAAGTTACATCTAAGGAGAGGTTTGGTCACTAATTGCGGCGCCCGATGGAGAGATCCTTATTGGAAAGCCCCTCTTTCTGAGGAGCGGCTGGTTGTCATAAATGTGATTACGTAATATTATTTGTGAATAATTAATTATTGATTCATATGATAAGAAAATATTTATTTTATATGAATATAAATGATGGATTTATTTATGTGGTTATTAATGAAGGAATTAATGTTGAGATGTTTTATTTGTATTTTTATCGGATTGGAGGTATTAAAAAATCAAATCGGTTATTTTATGAGATATATTGTGTGAGTTATAATTTTTAATCAAATAGTTGGATCGTTGTAATTTTTGGATATGTTATACATATATAAGTTGAGTATATGTCCACAAATTTTGAGCAGTTAAAAATGAGCGAATGATTTGTTATGAATTTTTAAGAGGTGTTGATTAGGAAATTAGGTTTATAATTGATTTTGGTGGAAAATTCTAGAATTGAGTGGGCCCCACTTGTGGTTGGTGAAAAAATGTGCTGAATTTTATTTCAAATGTGGTGGGTGGCAATAGTAGCGAGTAAAAGCCATCGGTGTGAGTCGAAATGCCTTTGGTAGACTAACATTTTCTATAAATAGAAATTAAGTTAGAATTGAAAATCACACGAAACAAAGTTTTCTCTCTTTCTCTCTATATTATTGGCGTATTTTGTGAGTATTTAGATACTTTGAGAGTTCTTTATTAGATCTGAAGTTTCATTCGACATCACTTGAGCCTTTCCTTAAAATCTTGATTCTTTGAGGTAAGGGATGTTATTTTTTTCTCGAATGATATTATTTCTTGATATCATTATCTTTGAAATATTGATTGGAACTTTTTATCAAATTTGGAACTTTTTCATGTCGGGGTTACTATTCATGAGTTCTTATTCACGAGTTCTTATTCATGAGTTCTTATTCACGATTCTTATTCACGAGTACTATTAAGCGAAGCGTGAAGATGTTTTTTGTGGAATTTCTATCTTTTGGTGTCGAGATTCTTATTCACGTATCGGCCTTTATTCCGTATCTGACCTTATTCACGAATCTGGCGGCTATTTCATAGAAAAAATGAAAAAATTTTCTTTTAAATCTAAAATATCTATTACGGATACTAGCTTTGATTGTATCCATGTTTTTTTTCATTCTTGAATTTTACACCACTATGATTATTTTTGAGGTATTTTTGGACGTGGATAAAACAAAATACGAATCCTTAATCCTTAATCCTTGTCATTTTGTTTCCTTTGGATTAGTTTCTTTAAAAATTTTTTCATCATCCTCGGTCTTAAATGATGATATTATTGAATATCTTTGGCTGTAGTGCAATATGAATGATTTCTGAAGAATATCTTTGGCACATGTAGTGCAAATGATGATGAATTTTGAATGAATTGGCTCTTTGGCTGCAGATGAGATGAGCGAATGTTGAAACATCTTTGAATATCTTTGGCTGTAGTGCAAAGATGAGCAGTGTTTAAATGAACATGGCCAGATGATGAATATCTTTGGCCTTTAGTGCAAAGATGAGCAGTGTTGAGAATGAACATGGCATGGAGATGAATATCTTTGGCCTTTAGTGCAAAGATGAGCAGTGTTGAGATGAACATGATGGATTGATGAATATCTTTGGCTGATTTGAGTGCAAAGATGAATATTTGATTTGAGATGAATATTGATTGATGTTGATGATGTTACGATATAAATATTGATGATGGTATTAAATTCATAGATTATAGTAGATTTCATTCTCTACGTAACTCTTACATGAATTATTATTTCATTGCTATGAATATTGATCTGAAACTTGTTGTCTATTGTATTACTCAGTTTTTTCCTGTTGGAGACTAACGATAATTTGTTGTATATTATCTTAGTCGTAACATTCTTCTTTGGGCTAGTTGAGCTCACCCTTTTCCTTGTTGTTCCATTTTTTTCTTCTCGGGAGGCGAGAATGTAGCGAGTCTTAGTCGGGGTATGGAATGAAGGTTACAGAGAGAGTTGTTTAGTAGTCCTCACCATTTTTGTAAAATAATGTATCGATAAATGTGATGAGGATTTATTTGAGTATAAATATTATCTAGAAGATAATATTTGTATTTAAACTCACATTTTTTGTTGTTGTTGTGAATAATAAAGTTGTAGTTGTTTACATACCATGTGTTTTGGCGACTCGAGAATGGGTTGGATGGAATGGACCTATTTTGGGGTTAAATCACGGTTAATATCGAGCTTAGGGATATGATCTCTGGCGGAGATCGGGGAATAGAACTAGGAGGAGGCAGGAGTAAATCCTTTGCTAGTGTGTCTACTACTAAGCTTATTTGTTAGTTGGTCGATATATATAGGGATATTATGTGATTGATTGATTTCCTTAATTAACCCTTGTTTTATGGCGATGTTTGAGAATGTCGTGAGAATATTAATAGTGGTGTAAATGAGGCCAGTGGAGATGCACATGTACTTACAGCGAGAGAGCGTCTGCAGCAGTGGCAATGTACCTCTGTGAATAACACCACCACTTGACGATGATGAGCGAGGGATGTTTAGAAGCTTTTTGCGATTCATGCAAAAATCGAATGAGGAGACTTCGTGTTCAAAATCTGAGGAGGAGATGATAGCAATTCACGGGTGGTCACGACGACGCGATTCGAAGTTGGGACCACGAGTGCAGGAAAGCGGATCCGATCATGCGGCGGAAACATGGGTCAAAACAAATTACAGATATTCGATGTCTTGGGATGCGAAAGAACGAAAAGTTCCATTCGCTACTTTTATGTGTTAAAATGGCGAAGCGGATTCTTGGTGGGAATCGTGAAGGCGTACCCGTTCATTTTGCTTTTCGGCGTATCGTGGGAGCGTTTGAAAGCATTCAATGACAAGTACTTCCACGAAAGTATTAAATCGTATGAAGGAAGTGGAGTTTATTAGATTGGGCGAGAATAACATGGCGGTGTCCCGATCTGGCGAAGTTTTTGCGGAGTTATCGAGTTTGCACCTCATTTGGTGGAGAATGAGGCGTTATGGCGCGGATGTTTACGAGAGGTTTGAAACGCGTCGTCGATATCTCATTTCTCATAAATTTTCTCTCTATTAGGATGTTGTCAGCGAGGGCTCGATTGTTAGGCGAGATAGCGTACGTTCAGCAATGGGACCATAACGAGGATCATACCAAAGATAGCGATCATCGAATAACGATAACCCGGTGGAGAAAGAAGAATCTGGACAAAGCGGTAACCACTCTGGTGTGTAATCGTGGCCATGAAAATAGAAAGAAGCGAGTTGGGAGGAGATTTTAAAAGAGAGATTCAACAACGACCATGTGAAGGCGTCGTGCGCCCGATGTGGCTAGTTTCGAGGAGGAGAAAGACCACCGGTCGTATATTACAAAAATCTTGGGAAAGAGGACATATCATTGAAGCGCCCCTAGCAGTTTAAGGTATGCTATAATTGTGGAAAAGAAGGACATATAAACTCGAGTTATGCGATATCGAAACCCGATCCGGTGAGAATGGTGACTCGAAAGGATGTCGAGAAAAATCAAAATCAGCGATTCTTGGAAGGCGTTTGTGCGTGGCCAAAATCAAAATCGAGGAACGACGAAGTTAGCAGGTTAGTTAATTATAAATTCTTGCGAAGTTTATACCTTACTGAATCTGGGTTCTACCCATTCTTTTATCTCTCTTGCTTTGCGCTCAGCGTTTGAACTTGACTACGGAGAAATTAGACTTTGACTGTTTATGGAGACTCAGTTAGGAGAAACTTTCATTACATCAGTTGTTTAAAAATCTTGTTTGATTCAGTTGGCACTATCACATTACACATTAACCTTATTTCTATAGAGATATTTGCTTTTGATGTGATTTTAAGGTTAACTACTCATCATATTGCAAAATTGATTGCTTTTGTAAGGTTGTTAGTTTTCATATTCTAAGCAACTTTTTTATTGAATTCAAGCAATCAAACCATTGTAATCAAACATTTTCATATCAAGCCATGAAGTCGTTCGTTTATTACGGATGTCGAGTTTTCTTAGTCCATGTTATGGATTTGAATAAAGCACGTCGTCGATTTGAATAATATTCTTGTTGTTATTGATTTTTCTGGCGTATTTCTGAAAGATTTCTTGGCTTACTCCCAAAGCGATATTAAATTTTGTATCGACTTTGAACCGGTTACAAAACTCATTTCTAAAATCTCATATCGAATGGCTCTATTGAACTTGAGTTAAAAATTCAACTATAAATTTGGTACACGAGCCTTTATCTTGTGACTTCCTTTGTGGAATTCACTAAGCGAGAACTCTCTGTAGGGGCGTCGTATTAGATGCGATAGTAAAGCGATAGGTGTCATTGTGACGTCTTATCGAAGGTTGGGATATGAGTCGCGATTGAGAACAACCTAAATCGATGTCGAAATCGTAGCTTTACTAGGCTTAGTTGGTTATTATCGGAGATTAGTTGAAGGATATTCTCGAATCGCTATTCCATTAACGTGGTGACTTCGTAGAGATACAAAATTCGAATGGAGCGAGGAATGTGGGAAGAGCTTGAAGAACTCTGAGGAGACTCATTTACATATGTTACGACCATGCCATCTGGAAAAGCGAGCGTGGTAGGCGGCGTGTTGAGTAGAAGATCGTATCTGAAATCTGAGTCGATATTGTCAAAGACTCATTTAAGTATAATATACAAATAATAGAGATGGAGATGAAAACTCTAGGTACCCGCGTGATGATATCTGATGCGTGATGATATCTGAGTATAATCGACTTTAATCGATAAAGTTAAAAATTTTTCAAGCTACACACCGGGGTGATGAATTTGAAGAAGGAGGTCTGAAAGTTGTTATTTTAAAAGAGAGAATCGGTGAGGTGAGAAAGCTCGAACCTTGATTTATTAATCCATTTGAAATTCTCGATCGAATAGGAGCGTGGCCTATAGACTCGTTTTACCACCAAGTATGGCGCGTGTTCATAACGTTTTTCACGTGTCGATGTTACGTAAATATGTGGACGACCGAAAACCGTCGTCATTGAGTTAGAAGCCGGACGAGATAGCCAGAGAAGACTTAACGTCTGAGGAGGTACTGTCAAGATTTTGTAGAGGAAAGAACATGACCTATGTCTCTGGGGTTATACCATAAGTTAAAGTTTTGTGGAGAAACCATCTTATTGAGGAAATGACACAGGGAGTTGGAAGCGAAAATGAAAGCGAGGTATCTTTACCTTTTGAAACACACGAGTCGTCGTCGATTTAGAGGCGAAATTTCATAAGGAGGGAGGTTGTAAGACCCAAAAATTTTTTAAATAAAAAGGAATTTCCTTTATTTATTATTTTGAAATAGTAAGGGTTGATTTGATTAATGTGGATAGTTAAGGGTTAAATCATAAATATTTCAAAATAAGCAGTGGTTATAAAATATTCATTTTTGTCGGGGAATATTAGTTTGGTGGTGGAATATTAAATCTTTATTAGTTTGTCGTGGAATATTAAATGCTTTGTCGGGGAATATTAAATGCGGCAGCGACCGTGTGTGGCCCCATATGAGCGATTGGATGAGGAAAGCGACAAATATTGGTTGGTTAAAAATAACGGCGTAGTTATTCTGAGATTAAAATTGTTGGAATACCGTGGTTTAAAATCTGATGTCTGGCGTGGTTGCCGCGATGCACTGCGGTATTACCGATATTGTTGAATTATTGATCCTTACGTGAAGATGGCCTTTACTCGATAATTTTTTCACGATGAATTCTTTATTCGATATTTTATTTTATTGATTCGATAATTCTTTGCGTTGATATTTTATATTATTGTTGTTTTTGATAATTGTCAACTGCCGATATTTCCCATTATCGGATCAATAATTCATATTATTTGAATAATATTATTAGATAACATTATTGGCAATGTCTAGAAAGTTACATCTAAGGAGAGGTTTGGTCACTAATTGCGCGCCCGATGAGGAGAGATCCTTATTGGAAAGCCCCTCTTTCTGAGGAGCGGCTGGGTTGTCATAAATGTGATTACGTAATATTATTTGTGAATAATTAATTATTGATTCATATGATAAGAAAATATTTATTTTATATGAATATAAATGATGGATTTATTTATGTGGTTATTAATGAAGGAATTAATGTTGAGATGTTTTATTTGTATTTTATCGGATTGGAGGTATTAAAAATCAAATCGGGGTTTTGAGAGATATTGTTGTGAGTTATAATATTTAATCAAATAGTTGGATTGTTGTAATTTTTTTGGATATGTTATACATACATAAAGTTGAGTATATGTCCACAAATTTTGAGCGAGATTAAAAATGAGCGAATGATTTGTTATGAATTTTAAGAGGTGTGTTGATTAGGAAATTAGGGTTTATAATTGATTTTGGTGGAAAATTCTAGAATTGAGTGGGCCCCACTTGTGGTTGGTGAAAAAATGTGCTGAATTTTATTTCAAATGTGGTGGGTGGCAATAATAGTAGCGAGTAAAAGCCATCGGTGGTGGCGGTCGAAATGCTGCTTGGTGAATAACATTTTCTATAAATAGAGGCTAAAGTTAGAATTGAAAATCACACGAAACAAAGTTTTCTCTCTTTCTCTCTCTATATTATTGGCGTATTTTTTGTGAGTATTTAGATACTTTGAGAGTTCTTTATTGATTCTGAAGTTTCATTCGACATCACTTGAGCCTTTCCTTAGAAATCTTGATTCTTTGAGGTAAGGGATGTTATTTTTTCTCGAATGATATTATTTCTTGATATCATTATCTTTGAAATATTGGTTGGAACTTTTTATCAAATTTGGAACTTTTTCATGTCGGGTTACTATTCATGAGTTCTTATTCACGAGTTCTTATTCATGAGTTCTTATTCACGAGTTCTTCTTCTTATTCACGAGTTCTTATTCACAGATATTATTTATGAAGCGTGAAGATGTTTTTTGTGGAATTTCTATCTTTTGGTGTCGAGATTCTTATTCACGTATCTCGGCCTTATTCACGTATCTGATCTGACTATATTCACGAATCGGCACTTTATTCATAGAAAAATGAAAAAAATTTTTCTTTTAAATCTAAAATATCTATTACGGATACTAGCTTTGATTGTATCCATGTTTTGATCATTCTTGAATTTTACACCACTATGATTATTTTTGAGGTATTTTTGGACGTGGATAAAACCAAAATCGAATCCTTAATCCTTCCTTGTCATTTTGTTTCCTTTGGATTAGTTTCTTTAAAAATATTTTTCATCATCCTCGGTCTTAAATGATGATATTATTGAATATCTTTGGCACATAGTGCAAATGAATGATTTATTGAAGAATATCTTTGGCTGTAGTGCAAAAGATGAATGATGAAATGAAATGATGATATTATCTGATGAATATCTTTGGCACATGGTGCAAAGATGAATGATGGGCGATGAATATCTTTGGCTTTATGAAAGATGAGCGGTGTTTAAATGATGAATGAATATCTTTGGCCTTTAGTGCAAAGATGAGCAGTGTTTAAATGAACATGGCCAGGCCAGATGAATATCTTTGGCCTTTAGTGCAAAGATGAGCAGTGTTGAGATGAACATGGCATGGGATGAATATCTTTGGCACATAGTGCAAAGATGAATATTTGATTTGAGATGAATATTGATTGATGTTCGAGGATAAAATATTGATGATGGTTTTAAATTCATAGATTATAGTAGATTTCATTCTCTACGTAACTCTTACATGATTATTATTTCATTGCGAATATTGATCTGAAACTTTGTTGTCTATTGTATTCTATCATCAGTTTTTCCTGTTGGAGACTAACGATAATTTGTTGTATATTATCTTAGTCATAACATTCTTCTTTGGGCTAGTTGAGCTCACCCTTTTCCTTGTTGTTCCATTTTTCTTCTCGGGAGGCGAGAATGTAGCGAGTCTTAGTCGGGGTATGGAATGAAGGTTACTAGAGAGTTGTTTAGTAGTCCTCACCATTATTGTTGTAAAATAATGTATCAATAAATGTGATGAGGATTTATTTGAGTATAAATATTATCTAGAAGATAATATTTGTATTTAAACTCACAGTTTTATTGTTGTGATAATAAAGTTGTAGTTGTTTACGTACCATGTATTTGGCGACTCGAGAATGGGTTGGATGGAATGGATAGAGAGACTTATTTATTTTGTTACAACAATACCATCTGGTTCGGATGGATTTGTTATCTCTGATGATGATACTTGAGCAAAGGGTTAGGATGTGTTCTCATGCAGCGTGGGAAAGTCATAGCTTTATGCCTCGCGACAACTTAAAAGAGTATGAGAGGAATTATCCTACTTCATGATCTAGAGTTTAGCGATAGTCGTCGTTTTCGCGCTAAAAGATATGGAGCCTTATCTATATGGGGAGAAAGTGGAGATATATTCGGACCGTAAAAGCCTTAAATATTTCTTCACTCAAAAAGAACTCGACATGCGGCGGACGACGTTGGCTCGAGCTATTGAAGACTACGACCACACTATTGATACCATCACGGAAAAGCGAGCGTGGTAGGTGGCGTTGAGTAGAAGATCATATCTTGAGGAATGAGTGCGATGATGTCAAGTATCGCGTAGAGCCCGACTTTAATAGAAAAAGTTAAGGTTACTCGAGCCCGCAGGCCGGGGTGATCGTATGAAGAAGAAAGTCTGAAGAAGGAGCTATTATTCGGAGCGAGAATTGATGAAGAAGGAATACTTGAGTCCACTCTAGACTTTGTGTTCTAACGACTCGATTTGAAGTACAAGATTATGATGGAGGCACACAATACACCATTTGCAATCCATCTGGAAGTACTAAAATGTATCGTGATCTTGACATACATTTTGGTGGAACAATATGAAGAGAGAGATTGCAAAGTTTATCTCGATGTGTTTAACTTGTCAGGCGTGTAAAAGCGGAGCATCTAGTACCTAAGGGTCCGTTGCAACCACTTGAGATTCGAAATGGAAGTGGGAACACATTACCATGGATTTAGTTACGGGTCTTCCTCTACGGTTTCTCAAGGCATCAATCTTATTTGGGTTATTGTTGATAGATTAACCAAGTCTGCTCATTTCTTGCCGTCTCTGGAGAGACTTATTCCTTGAGCGTCTTGCTTTAGTATATACGTGAATGAGATTGTGAGGTTGCATGGCATGCTGTATCCATAGTTTGGATCGTGACCCAAGATTCACTTCAAGATTTTGGGTTAGCTTGCAAAAAAGCTATGAGCGCAGTTCTGATTGAGTTGGCATACCATCCTCAAAGCGGACGGACAATCGAAGGGACTATTCAAACTCTTGAAGATCTATTAAGACTACATGTCCTAGACTTCAAGGGCGGTTGGGATAAGTATTTACCATTGGTGGAATTCTCCTACAACAACGATTATCGAGCAAAGTATAGGTGTGGCTCCATTTGAAGCATTATATGGGCGAAAATGTAGTTCTCGATATATGTTGGGATGAGGTGGGTGAAGCAACATTGTTGGGACTAGAGAGTTGATGCGTATATGACTACGAAAAAGATCCAAATGATTCGACAAGCGTATACAAAGCGGCACAAGATCGACAAAAAGAGTTATCACGGATCTTCATCGAAAGGGCGTGGAATTTAGTATAGGGGATCATGTATTGTTGCGAGTTTGCTCCGTGGAAGGGAGTTACAAGATTTGGGAAGAGAGAAAAGCTCGATCCACGATTTATTGGTCCATTTCAAATTCTTGGCCAGGTAGGAAATGTAGCCTATAGACTTCGCGTTACCTCAAGTATGTCTCGTGTTCATAATGTTTTTCATATCTGTACTTAAATAAATATGTGAAAGACCGAACCACGTTATAGAGTTAGAACCGGACGAGATAGCCAGAAGACTTAGCGTATGAGGAGGTACTGTCGAGATCTTGGATAGGAAGGAGCATGTCCTACTGCGCAAAAATCATACCACAAGTTAAAGTTTTGTGGAGGAATCATCTTTATAGAGAAAAATGACACAGGAATTGGAAAGCGAAAATGAAAGCGAGGTATCCTCACCTTTTGAAACACACAGTCACGTCGTCGATTTAGAGGCGAAATTTCATAAGGAGGGGAGGGTTGTAAGACCCCAACTTATTATTAATGAAATTTAATTTTCTCTATTTATTATTTTGAAATAGTAAGGGTTGATTTGATTAATGTGGATAGTTATGGGTAAAATCATGAAATATTTCAAAATAAGCAGTGGTTATAAAATATTCATTGTTGTCGGGGAATATTAGTTTGGGTGGTGGAATATTCTTGCTTTGTCGGGGAATATTAAATACGATGCGGTAGCGATCTTTTGTGGGCCCCATAACGGAAAGCGATTGGATGAAGAAAGCGACAAATATAAGTTGTTTAAAAATAACAGGCGTAGTTATTCTGATTTATCTTGTTAAAATACTCGTGGTTAAAACACGCGTTGAGCAGCACACGTATTGCACCAATTATTGATTCTTACGTGAAGAAGCCTTTACTCGATAATGGTTACGATAATTCTTTCTTTCGATTATTTTATTTTATTGATTTAATAATTGTTGCGTTGATATTTTATATTCTTGTTGTTTGATAATTGTCATTACACGATATTTTTTCATTATCGAAGCAATAATTCATATTATCTGAATAATATTATTAGATAACATTATTGGCAATGTCTAGAAAGTTACATCTAGGAGAGGTTTGGTCACTAATTGCGGCGCCCGATGAGAGGAGAAATTCTTATTGGAAAGCCCTCTTTCTGAGGAGCGCACAGTTTGTCGATATTGTGATTACGTAATATTATTTGTGAATAATTAATTATTGATTCATATGATGAGGAAAATATTGATTTTATGTGGATATAGATGGAGAAAATTTTAATGTGACAATTGTTGAAAATTGAAATTTTATCTTTTTACGATAAAATAATTCATTTAAATATATTATTATATTTTAATAATATAATAATGGTGATATTTTTACAATGAATGTGGGATATATGAGTATCTGAGGAGGAAGAGTATTTTTGTTGCAATAAATGTTTAAAACATATTAAACATGTCGGTGGACCCCATTTATTGGTGAAATTTGATTATAGCACAATAAAATCGCTTGTTTGTGGATTTGGTCAATTTACATTTGGAATTTGGAAAAACTTTCTTACGCAAAGTTGTAGAAATTGAATTTCCTATAAAAAAGTCGAGATTTGAATTTTTACGATAAAAGGGCTATTTATTATGAATTATTGAAGTTAGAAGCTCAAAATAATTGATTTTGGAAGTTTAAAATATTTTAAATAACAAAAACGTTTTTTTGTTTATGGTGTCTTACATTAACATGTGTGAATGAAATTTGAATTCAGATTCTTGAAGTAAGGTTGCGTATAAAAAATTTATATATATATATTAATATTATATTAAATTTTACTTTTGGTGTTACTAGCGTTTTCTATAAATAGGGTCTTGGGTTAGAATTGAAAATCACACGAAATTGAAGTTTTCTCTCTCTATATTATCGGCGTATTCTTGTGAGTATTTTGAGTATACTTTGAGTATTGCTATCTGGTGCAAGTTCAAGTCATAGCTTTATATCAGGTGTTTTAATAGAAATCTTGATCTTTTCGAGGTAAGGGATATTATTTTTTTTAATGATATTATTTCTTCAATATCATTATCTTTGAAATATTGATCTGAAGTTTTTATCAAATTTGGAACTTTTAACTTTCATGTTCGAGGATTCTTATTCAGTTCGTATTCACTACTATTATGAAGATGTTTTATTAATCGATTCTTATTCACGTATCTGATTATTCACGAATCTGACCTTTATTCATCTATGAAAATGAAAATTTTCTTTTTAGTCCAAAATATCTATTACGGATACTAGCTTTGATTGTATCCATGTTTTGATCATTCTTGAATTTTACACCACTATGATTATTTTTGAGTATTTTTGGACGTGGATAAAACAAAATCTGAATCCTTAATCCTTAATCCTTGTCATTTTTTTGTTTCCTTTGGATTCGTTTCTTTAAAAAAAAATTTTTCATCATCCTCGATCTTAAATGATGATATTATTGAATATCTTTGGCACATGGTGCAAAGATGAATGATTTCGATGAATATCTTTGGCCGTAGTGCAAAGATGAGCAGTGTTTAGATGAACATGACCAAGTGATGAATATCTTTGGCACATAGTGCAAAGATGAATATTTGATTCGGATGTATATTGATTGATGTTACGGGGATAAAAGATGAGCGATGAACTTTTAAATTCATACATAGAAGATAGTAGTTTGCATTCTCTACTTAACTCTTCTAATGAATTATTATTTCATTGCGAATATTGATTTAAAATTTGTTGTCTATTGTATTACATTAGATTTTTCTGTTTGAAGACTAACGATAATTTGTTGTATATTATCTTAGTCATAATATTCTTTCTTGGGCTAGTTGAGCTCACCCTTTTCCTTTTTGTTCCATTTTTCTTCTCGGGAGGCGAGAATATAGCGAGTGCAGTCGGGGTATGGAATGAAGGTTCTAGAGAGAGTTGTTTAGTAGTCCTCACCATTTTTGTAAAATAATGTATCAATAAATGTGATGAGGATTTATTTGAGTATAGATATTATCTAGAAGATAATATTTGTATTCAAACTCACGATTTCTTTGTTGTAATAATAAAGTTGTAGTTGTTTACGACATTTCGTAATATGTGTGACTATTTCGGAATGGGTGATGTATACCTATTTTGGAACCACTAGGTATTCAACGAAGTGTTAATGGTAACAATACACCATTATTTATAAAAACTAAAACTTGTCGTTTTTCTTCATCCGATGCTTATTCTACATTATGGGGCCCATTAATGATTGTGTCGTAAATATGAATATTCCCAAGCAAAAAAAAATATTCCACGACCAAATGAATATTCTCCGACAACAATGAATATTTTATAACCACTTGCTTATTTTGAAAAAATTCATATATCACCCTTGACTTTAAACATTTTATCAATTTAACCATTTACTGAATAGGAAAATTGAATACTTTTATTTCATAAAATTGGGGGTCTTACAAGTATTATCAAACTTGCACCACCTCCCCTAATAGTAAATAATGTGAATCAATAGTTCAATCATGTGAATCAATAGTATAATCATGTGAAAAATACGAATTACAGTATAGTACTTCTATTTATACCTCCATTTTTAACTTAGTCATGCAAGTATTATCAATCTTGCACCAACTTCCCTAATAGTACATGAATGTGATTCAATAGTACACACATGTGAACAAATAGTTATATAAGCATGTGAATTAGTAGCAATTAATTGCTCATTTATTCGATAAATTACCCGATTTATCAATATAACCCTCAGACATCAATTATCATCGAAATAGACGTCGATTTCCACTAGCACTAATAATCCCAACACAATGGAACTATCAAATTCATTTTTAATCAACACGAACTTATTCATCATTAATATTATAACTCACAATATTTAACAACCAGATCGTTCCCAAGAAAGAGGGGGTTTTCGATAAGGATTTCTCCTTATTGGCGCACAATTAGGTGACCAAATCTCTTATTGACAGAACTTCTAGACATTGTAAATATTGCAATTTAATAATATGAATAACTTTGTCGTCTCAATTATTGATTTAATAATATATCATATAATGCAGATGATACTGTGACAATAATCGAATCAATAATATGAGAGATATGATGCGATAATTACTATAACAATAATTGAGTATAACTGAGTGACTTCTCACGTAAGCATCAATAACCAATACCGTGTGCTACTATGCAACCACGCGTATTACTGTTGTAAAACCCCAACTTTTTGAATAAAGATGAATTTAATTTCTATAAATATTATTTTTGAATATTATGGAGTGAAATTGATATAATGTTATAGTTGTGGGTAATATTTATAAATTTTAAAAATACATGAGTTGTTATATAATATTCGATTTGCCTGAGAATATACGTTTTAACGAGGAATATTTGCATAACTGGCACAATCATTGGTGGACCCCACAACGGAATTATTATCGAATTGAAAAACGACAAAAATATTTTATGAAAATAACGGCGGAAGTTTTACCATTAAGCTGCTCAAACACCTTGTTAAAGAAATGCAAGATATCTGGCGTGGTTGCAAGTAGCACACGGTATTAATTATTGATACTTACGTGATAAGTCACTCAGGTTTTGTTGGTATTATTAATGTAATAATACAGAAAATCTTTTTATATAAAACAGAATACTTTTATAAAGTTATTGTTGGTATTCTCGACTTTTCGAAATACCAGGTACGTAAATTTCGGGGACGAAATTTCATAAGGAGGGGAGATTGTAAGACCCCGAATTTTATGAAATAAAAGTATTCAATTTTTCTTATAATTACTATTCAGTAAATGGTTAAATTAATAAAAGGTTAAAGTTAAGGGTGATATATGAATTTTTTCAAAATACACAGTGGTTATAAAATATATTCATTGTTGTTTTAGAAATATTCGTTTGGTCGTGGAATATTCTTTCTTTCTAGGAGAATATTCGTATGACGGCCAGCGACCATTTATTGGGCCTCATAATGTAAATAACTGTCGGATGAAGAAAACGACAAATTAAAGTTTTTATAAATAACGGCGTAATCGTTACCGTTAACACTGTTGAAATACCTGGTGGTTAAAGTCAAGTAATGTCTGCGTTGTTGCACGAGAGTACACGGTATTGCACAGTATTTTTGAATTATTGATTCTTACGTAAGAAGGCACTACTCAATAATTGTTACAGTAATTACTGTTCAGTATTTTATTGATTCAATAATTTTTGCGTTGATATTTTATATTATTTGTTGTTTTAATAATTGTCACTACTACGATATTTTCCATTATCGGAGCAATAATTCATATTATCTGAATAATATTATTAGATAACATTATTGGTAATGTCTAGAAAGTTACATGCAAGGAGAGGTTTGGTCACCTAATTAATTGCTACCAAATAAGGAGAAATTCTTATTGGAAACCCCTCTTCTTTCCTGAGAGCTACTCACGGTTGTCATTATTGTGATTCGTAATATTATTTGTGAATAATTAATTATTGATTTATATGATGAGAAAAATATTGATTTTATGTGGATATAGATGGAGAAAATTTTAAATGTAACAATTGTTGAAAATAAATATTTTATCTTTTTACGATAAAATAATTTATTTTAATATATTATTATATTTTAATAATATAATAATGGTGATATTTTTACAATGAATGTGGTATATATGAGTATATGAGGAGGAAGAGTATTTTTGTTGCAATAAATACTAAAACATGTTAAACATGTTGGTGGACCCATTTCTTGGTGAAATTTGATTATAATCAGTAAAATCGTCTGTTAATGGATTTGATCCAATTTACATTTGGAATTTGGAAAACTTTCTTCTGCAAAGTTGTAGAGAATTGAATTTCCTATAAAAACTCGTAAGATTCAAAATTTCTGATAAAAGGGCTATTTATTATGAATTATTGAAGTTCCGAAGTTTCAAAATAATTGATTTTTGAAAGTTTTAATTGTATTAAATATAAAAAACGTTTTTTTTGATGGTTTTGGTTGTTGGAATGTGCTAAAATCAGTTGTCAAGAGGTTGGCGTGAAAATTTTAAAATAATAATAATATTTTATTAAATTTTCTACTTTGGTGTTCTAAGCATTTTCCTATAAATAGGGTGCTTAGGTTAGAATTGAAAATCACACCAGAAACTGAAGTTTTCTCACTATTTCTCTCTCTATTATATCGAGCGTATTTTGTGAGTATTTTAGTACTTCGAGTATTGCTATACGGTGCAAGTTCTTTCAGTATTATATCCAATATTCCAAATCGAAAGTCTTTCTTCTTTCCGAGGTAAGGGAGGTTATTTTCTTCTAAAATGATATTATTTCTTCAATATCATTATGCCGAAATGTTGGTTGGAATTTTTTATCAAATTTGGAACTTTTTCATGTCGAGTTACTATTACTATTCATAAGTTACTATTCACGAGTTACTATTCACGAAGTTACTATTCACGAGTACTATTCACGAAGCGTGATGATGTTTTTGTGAAATTTCTATCTTTTGGTGTCGGAGTTACTTATTCACGTATCGGCACTATTCATTCAATCTGACACTTATTCACCTGAAAAAATAAAATTTCTTCTTTTTGTCCAAAATATCTATTCGGATACTATCTTTGATTGGATCTATGTTTTTGGTCTTCATTCTTGAATTTTACTCCAACTGGTTTATTTATGAAGTATTTTTGAATCGGATTATTTAAAAGTACGAATCCTTAATATTTGTTCTTTTGTTTCACCGGATTCGTTTTTCTTTAAAATATTTTTATCATCCTCGGTCTTAAATGATGATATAATTGAATATCTTTGGCACGTAGTAGGTGCAAAGATGAATGATTTCTTGATGAATATCTTTGGCCGTAGCGCAAAGATGAACATATGTTTAGATGAACATGACCAACTGATGAATATCTTTGGCCTGTAGTGCAAAAAGATGACTTGTTGATGAATATCTTTGGCCGTAGTGCAATGATGATTGTTGAATTTATTAGTATGATTATGAACATAAACTGTGATTTGGTATAACCATAATCTTTGATGTTTCAGGTGATGAAAATTATCTTTGTCCTGGATGAGAAAAGGAATTTAGAACTACAATTACGATTATGAGTTATACATGTGATTGTGGACATGAATTGTTGATTGATGTTACAGGGATAAATCATTGTTGGTGGACTTTTAACATGGAAAAGATAATCTACTTTATAGTCTATTTGACTCTTCTAATGGATTGCTCATTCCGCTGTAACTATGGTTGAAAAGTTTTATCATCTACCATATGTTCTAAATCTCTGATTTATTACTGTTGAAGGCTATTGATAATTTATTTATCTTTAGTCATGATATTCTTTACTGAGATAGTTGTGCTCACCCTTTTGCTTCATAATTCCTTTCAAGTAATAAAAGTGTAGCTGGGTCGAGCGGGGGATAGCGAGGGAATAGAATGGTGGTCTATAGATGTTGAGGGTGAGGTGAATTTATCTTGGAAGAGTGTTTTGCCACTATCATACAAGATGTCTAATGACATACAACCTCGTGTCATCATAAGATAGGGTTGTGCTCATCCACTTACTGAGTATATCTACCAGTACTATCTATATGATCTTGGAGTCTATTTGAAATATAACTCTCAATTAGAGACAGTGGAGATAATGATATGTCAAGAGAAGACTCACCATTGGGAAGAATATGATAGTAATCTTCTCATTTTTCTTTGGGGTCTATTGGGTCAACCAAGGATAATTTTGTGGCCATATGATATCTATCATAACCTATACGCATGGCCTCCCATGTACGAAGGTTTCCCTGAGCACTTCCCAAAGATTTTAATTTCTAAAACAGTTTTTGACTATACCTTTATGTAAGGTGTCATTGTGACGTCTTTCTGATTGGTATATATTTGTATCCAAACTCACAGCATATGTGTTGTTGTATTTTGCACGACAATTGTTGTAATAAAGTTGTAGTTGTTTTCCGTACCATGTTGTTGACGACTCAGAATGGGTTGGTTGGATTGGACCTATTTTGGGGTCGTTACATATACCTATTTTGGGGGCGTCACAACTGTACTTTTACTACCGGGTAGTTCAACAGTTTTAACGATAACACTTTCGCCGTTATTTTTATAAAAGATAATTACATCCGCTTTCTTTACTATGATAATACTTTAGTTGTGGGGTCCACTAATGATTGTCTTGCGTCGCATGAATATTCCATATTAAAACGAATATTCCCCGACCAATCGAATATTATATAACCACTTGCTTACTTTGTAAAATTTATAAATATTACCCACAACTATAACATTATATCATATCCACACCATAATATTCAAAAATATATTTCGAGAGAAATTAATCTTTATTCATAAAATTTGGGATCTTACAGAAAACATAAAGGGTAATAAATCATTAAAAGAGTAATTTCAAAGAAAGAAAATTTTTCCCGACGTCAACAACCACCCCCTAAAGTACTTTCAATATAATCTAACAAAAAATATTCCATAACTTTATGGTAAGTTGGTTAATTGACCAATACAATAATGACACGCAGAGAAAAATTATTTCCCCACTTACATATCGATACTGTATTAATCCACTGACAAAAATTAATTTTATATTAACTAATCCTGCACATATGTAGACTCTTTAATCTATAATATAAAACAGAGCGGCTCAAATCTCAAGGCTTCAACATCCAACGGTCTCAAATCAATTTAGGCTTCAACATCCAACGATCTAAAATCATTTGGGGCTTCAACATCCGACGAACAAGAATTTATCTCTCAAAAATTCAAACTCACATCCATCATCTCACTCTCGGTTCTTCCTCCTCACCCACAAACTAGGGTTTCTTCACATCTTTGTCTCTACTTCTTTTGATTTAATGGCTAATACAAGGGGTGAGAAAAAAAGGAGTTGTTATAACAAGCAAATAATAATTTTTAATTGTCAAGTTACTATTTAAAAAGTTACCATCAATCAAAAAGGCTTATAAATAATAAAAAATAAATCTTGAAATATAATTAAACTTAGTTTAAATTTATGAGAATTTGATTATTAAAGTTGGATATTATTTATTTATTCATTGAAATTTGCCTTCATAAGAATTTTTATTTAAATACTTTGTAGAGTATATATAAAAATTATGTATTAAAATTAATTTAAACTTTTAAGTTAATGTATATTCATATTCAGTTCATGATTTATTTTTATTTTTTTTAAATGATATGGTGCCATGCACATGTTATCGCTAGGGTACTTATAAAATGGGTTAAAGAATCAGTAATATGTGTATTATCTGGTTCCGGTGTGACACTATTTAATAGTGTTGACTCAAGATTGACCTTGGTGCCCAAGCAAAGACTAGAAAAAACCATCAAAGTTTATCCGCTTCTCCATACGTGGCCTACATGCAGAGGGTCCTACCTTCGATGGGTCCCATCACTGACACGTAACCACTCTGAGCGGCGTCGATCAAGGAGACTTCTTTGCTAGATCACGACCGTCAGATACTATTCACAGTCATCCAACGGCCAGAAACGAACATCGGGGTACTCTTCTCGGAGAAGACTCCTAACGACAGTGGTACTATCGTAATTAAGTGAGAAGTGAAGGGTAAATATGACTAGATATTATAAGAAGAAGAACACGATCCCGCTGCCCCCTTGTGACGATCTATTTAACTAGGCGCGAAGTCTAGAAAAGTAAAATATTCTCTATTTCTCTCTCTCTCACCTCATAAATCATATATTTCTCTCTCCCTATATATATTTATATATCTATCTATCTATCTTTATATATTAGTAGAAACTAAAATATATATTAGTAGAAACTAGAATTAGCGATGAATACGGAAAGATTTTTATTTGTGTGAATGCGATCGGAGAGCCAAAAGCCCTAGCTACGTTTTCCCTATATTTTTTTAACTGAAAATGGAGTCGCCGCCGGTAGGCAGATACATTCCCCAGAAATCCAAGTAAATTATCTTTCGTTTTCTCTCGATATGTATATGTATTTGTTGTACTTATATGTATGTGATTGTATGTGTTTAATTTGAATGGGAAATTGAATTGGTGTAGCAAAAGAGTGTTTCCTGGTGGAAGTTCTACGGAGCCGGATATCGCTGAAATTTCTCGGCCGGGTAATCGGAGTTCGAAATCCAAATCTCTGAAAAATAAAGAGGTGAATCTTTCAACTATTGTTGTTTGTGAAATTCGTTTGCTTAGTATCTTGTTTATCTCTGATTAACTGTGTAAAATCAGAGTTATATACTAAAATGATATTTAGAATGTGGCAGTACTTTTTAGTGCAGCTTATGTAGACTGATAGCTATCAATTATCTTTGAGTCTGTGTTTCTCTGCATGTCTTGGGGTTTCATTTGATGGTTTCTTGTTTCCTCTAGTTAGGGCTAGTAAGTTGTTTCTTGTATTTGTTATTGTAATGGAGTGGTGACCCTGGCAAATTAATTATAATCCAACCCAAGCTGAATGTGTGAATTTCTCATAGTATGAACAAAAGTACTCATTATATATTTTGAAAATGTGTCAGGGAATGCTTGTTGTGAATCTTTAGGTATGTGTGTAAATGTGACTAAGGACAGAACAGATAACAATATTTTTTGGATTTCAAATCTTGAATTTCCAGCATATGTTATCTTGTAGTTATACTTGTATTTTGAATATTGTAACAGCTTTGGATAACTCTCTTTGTGGTACGGAGTTATCAGAAACTTCATCTTGTATTTCAAATTCAAAACTATAGTCATACTCTATAAATTGATCCAGCTCTGATGATTGATGGTGTGTGGAATGTATAATTTCTCAACTGTGAAATTTCTATTATTGTAGGTTTTAACTGATCAAGTAATTCAGCAGTAAATAGGGCGTGACGTGGGCATTGGTTGTTTATTTTTGACATTGATATGGTGGCAGTGATATGTTTCTTGGACGGAATTGAATATTTTTTTTATCATTAAATTGAACTAGTCTTTTTGGATGTCTAATAATCTTGAATATGTAAGGGAATACTGAATGGATGGAGAGAAGGTTTTACCGACTTATTTGCTAAAATTAGTTTTTGGAGTTGGATACAAAGAGTTTGGTCTTTCAACTCCCAATACATGTAGAAGATGTAGGCCAAGTACTTTACTCAAAAGTGTAACTTATGGTTTTGTCCTCTAGACATGAAACTCGTCCCAAAGTGAATGGAGAATCGGGGATATTTGAAAATTGGTTTAAATAACTAAATTTGTGATATGGAGCTAGAGAGGCCTCATATGATATTTCACATGTATATAAACATTTTTATTAGCTTATATAATTTACACACACATGTATGTAGTTAGATCATTGCTGATGGTTGGTCCTTACATCTATGTTTTCCTACCGTGTAGAGAGAGATGGTAATGAAACCATGGCTTTATGAAGTTCATTCCTGAGATGGTTGTTTAAATGCTCAATCATATTCTAATACTGAGTTAAATGTTTCTGATGCTGTTTGTTTTTTGTTGGGTCTTGGATTTTAGATTAAAATTCATAAAACAACCTAATTTTTACCCAAAATCTCACATGAACACTAAAGTCCAGAACCTACACATAACCACCATTTTGAGCCTAAATGAGAAAAAATCGTTCGGTTTTAACTTTGTTTAAACAAATGTTCAGTGATAATTATGCCCTTGGTAGTATATTAATTCACATTTGGCAGAAAATTATTATTTTCACCCAGGCAAACTTGCAGTCTAGGGTTCTTGAATTGGTGAGAGTACGCTTCTCCCACTTAAACATTATCATCAGCATGTACAGAATATTCAAGTATGTGGTATGCCTCTTAAAGTCTTAATCCATTGTCCCTAAAGCATCTTCACAATCTCACCAGCCTTTTTCCTAGTAATACTAACAGAAAAATGGTCTGAAAAAGTACACTTTGTAATGCCAATATCAACTTTCGCTAGCAGTATTATCTCCATTTCAAGCGTTAAAGTTGATCTTATCAACTTTCCAGTGGAAACAAAGGAGAGTTGAGCCAGTCGGGGCTTGTTTTTATTATTTTTTTTGTTTTGGATATTTGGTTCAGCTTGTTTGAGACCTAGTGAACCTCTTGTCAACCAAAGGATAAGATAAAGGGAATGCCGATATATTGATTTTGAGGCAACAACTAGGGGTGTTCATTTGATTCGGTATTTTCGGTTTTTCGGTTTTCCGAACCGGACCGAACCGAACCGAACCGGTCGGTTTGGTATAAAAAAGAACCGGTCCGGTCCGGTACAAAAACCCGATATATCCGGTTTTTTCGTCTCCGTTTTGATTCATTGCGTTTTTATAGTTCGGTAAAAACCGAACCTAGGACTAAGATATATACGGTTTTAAATTTTTATTATTATTAATAATTTATTAAAATAATAATAATAAAATAATGATTATAATAATAAAATAATAATAATATTATTAATAATAATAATAATAATAAAATAATGATTATAATAATAATAAAACGATATTAATAATAATAATAAAATAATAATAAAAATAATAATTATATTAATTTTTAGGTAAAAATCGATCTTAAAACCATAGATTACTCTTGATACCGTCCAACCGTGCCCGATATCGAGATCAATATTTGGCCTATTTCGGTTTCGATCCGGTTCGGGTCGGTTTTTACTGGATGAACACCCCTAGCAACAACAGTATGTTATAAAATTACTCTTTTAACCATTTATTTACCTCTAGGATGCATGGATTCTTTGTTAACTCGTAGAACTACCGTATCCCCGCATTGGGTACTCTGATTCTCAGGGATTCTTATTCTCTCCTTTACAATGTTTTAAAAGGTTCTAGGCGGGAGGCCGAGGGGGCCTAGGTGAGATTTTTTATTTTAAGCCAAAGTTAATATTTTATTTTATATTTATCCAAACAAAATAATAATATAAAGCAAAATAATCTATACTAAAGATAATAAATGTCTTTTCTTAAAGTTCAAACACATCTATATTGTTAATGTCAAAGTTCAAACACAAACATGCAATTGTTCAAAGTTTAAACATATTTTTAATATATTTGTTTTATTTATAAATAAGATTGCTATTAAATAATAAAATTTAAAATTTCAAGAATTTAATTTAATATTAAAATTTAAGAAAGTAAACATAAATTTAAGAATTATAAAATTGAATTTAACTAAATATTACAAATGTATCTATCATTTATATAATTTGAAGTTGGTATAAGTTCAAAAAATTGTAACTATAATAAAATTATCCATTTTGACTTGATGTTATTCACTTCTTGTTGTGATTTGATATGCTATCACCTGTATTATGAATATGGTAAATCATTAAAAAAATAAATATATCAAGATTTAGTTTGGGTAGTTATTAAAATAAAAAAAATCCCCCCACCTAGAACACGTATAATTTTCTGGAAGAATTTTTTTGCGGCCTTGAGCTTAGGTGAGGCGCCAAGAGGACCTAGCGCCTAGGCGGGGATTTTTAGAACAGTGCTCCTTTATAACTTATATATATGTTTTGAATTATCTATGATTATTTTTATATTTTATTGACTTTGAAACATTAAAGTTATATTGTTCATTGGATTTTTTTTTTGTTTTTACCTTGCAACATCTATTTTGTTGAATGTTTTATTATATATATATATATATATATATATATATATATATATATATAGACACAAATATTTAAATATTTGATAGCAAAATATATGTTGAATCCCCGCACCCGAATACCCATATTTTGAGATTTGGCAAATCTTCGGATCCCCTTAAGACTCACCGATATTTGTGCTTCTTGTTTTACCTATATTAACATTACTAGCATGAAAAGTAATGGACAACCTTTACACAAATTAAGAAAAATCAAAGTAGAGGAAAGAGAATAAAAAACTTTCAATTAATCTACATTGGACCCCAAGTAAGTACAATATGATTCTTTTCTTTCCTAAAAGTAATGGACCTTTAAGTACTTTAGACATCTTTTGGGGGGTCAATTTTTCTTGTCCTTCAGACATCTTTTGTGGGATGGAGGGAGTACATTATTTGATGTCCTAATCACACTTCAAAAGTAAGAGGTGGCTTCTCTTTCTTTATATTAATAGATATTTTTTATTATGTTTCTACATGTATCACAGCTCCTAAAGAATCCAATGTAATGTAGGTTATTCGCCATGAAGTAATTGATGTCGACATGGATGAAGATTGTGATATTATGCTCATTGAAGGCAAAATCAATACAAATAGCAAAGGGAAGGTAATTGATAAAAGTTCTTACTCTGATTATTAGTTTAAACTGTGTAACATACTCGGTGGTCATACGGTATCTGTATAACCCTACTCAGTGTTAAGTTTTTAACTTGTTTTACCTTGTCTCCAGGAAGCTATAACCATTAACTCATTGGAAACTATTAGTGCAGCAAACCTTGGATCTGTGGATGGGGTTCAGTCTTCGAACAAGAGCTGTGCTCCAGGATCACATAATATAATTAATGTAGATGCCTTAAGTTGTGATTTATCTTATGGTGATGATGACTATATGGATATGTATTTTGATAATCTGATGTATGATGATGAGTATGCTATTTTGCAATCCCATTTTGATAATATAGATATACCTCCCGATATCGAGGCTCCTATTCCTTGGTTGCCAGGTCCTGTGCTAAATAAAAGCAGGCTTGCTACCGCAAGTTGTTCAGGTCAATCGGTTTTACAAATACAGCCAAACACTGGAACGAAGACATCTCAATCTCTATGGTCTGCAGAACCTATGAAGAAAAAGTCCACATCAAAAAGCAGTTCAACTGTGAAAACCACATCAAAAAGCAGTTCAATTGTGAAAACCCCAATTCATGCAGTTAATCGCCACCATAAGGTCGAGCTGTCTTCACCCTGGTCTTTTGCAGAGTCTGCTCAAAGTAAGAAAGGTATAGCTGCTTCGACTAGTTCAAACTATCTGGGTTCAAAAGTGCAACGCATTGGTGGGTACTACAAGAAGGCTACTGTTTTTGGTGGTACAAGCAGTTATTGTCCACTTAACCCAATGGGTGCCATAAAGCAGTACCCTGGAATTAAACCATCTACTGGCTGGTCTTACTTTCATAACTGTACAAAGAATCAAGTTGGTAGTACTAGTCTTTTTCCAAGTTCTTATATGCCTATGGAAGCAATAAATCATACCCCGGGAGCAGATGCATATGTGCCCAACTGGTTTAATCTTCTGAACAATAAGTCCCAAATGGTTACTCCAGATTATCCAGGGTTTGTTGAACCATTTAATACTGGACATGTCTATCCCGACGAAGCAGCAGATCAACTTTATGTGCAGGAAAAGGATGTGAATGAAGACGAGATTCTGGAGAAGTTCCAACTTTTCAAAAAGTTTGACACTGTCCAAGGTGATTCAGATCATCACTTTGTGCGTAGTGGTTCTTCACTGAAGCAGGTAAAATGCACGAATTCCGACTTCTTCATTTGGTCTGTAGCCATTCTCTTATGTTTTTTCCCTTTATTTAAAGTAATATATATATTTATATATTAATCTTTTGACAGCCATCAAAGAATTGGGTGAAGAAAATACAAGAAGAGTGGAAAATACTAGAGAAAGATTTGCCTGGTTAGTTTTTCTGAATCCAGACATCTGTTTTGCTTCTATTCTTTCTGTTTGAAGCCTTTGTTGTTGGAGCCTGTAAATGTATTTTCACAAATAGCAGGGATCATTGATCAACGTTTGCATATTGGTGGAAGACAGTCTGATTTGATTTGATTTTTTTAAAATGTTTTTGCTTCTACAGATACCATATTTGTTAGGGTATATGAATCACGGATGGATCTTTTGAGGGCTGTAATAGTAGGAGCAGAGGGGACACCCTACCATGATGGTCTCTTCTTTTTTGATGTGTTCTTCCCTAGCAGCTATCCTAATGACCCACCGGTATGCTATAGGACTTCTGATTTCGTATCATGCACTTTAGTGATTCGTATATGTTTACTGCATAAACCTGACCATTACGAAATTACTTTTTCCAGCATGTGTACTACCACTCTCGTGGCCTTCGACTCAATCCAAATTTGTACGTGTGTGGAAAAGTATGCCTGAGCCTTCTTAACACTTGGGGTGGTAGTCAGAAAGAAAAGTGGATCCCAGGAGTATCAACCATGCTCCAAGTTCTGGTCTCTATACAAGGACTAATATTGAATACTAAACCCTATTTCAATGAGCCTGGATATGCAAATATGAGCGGCATGGCAATTGGGGAAAAGAACTCCCTTCATTATAATGAGTCCACTTTTATCCTATCTGTAAAAACTATGGTGTACTCCATGAAGAGGCCACCAAAGGTATGATTAGAAATATCTTTCCTACATAATAATGTACAACTCAAGTAGTTTGACCCCTGTTATTATAATGTGCAGACTCTAATTTAAATGAGAACAAAATATCACATTTAGCATTATTTGTATATTGTAGTGGTGCCACGTTCATTGGGGTTTGTTCATCCAAATTTGTAGGCTCTTATTATTAGTTCTACTGTTGCCACAATAACTGTTAATTGTTACTCTGTTTTTGCTCATATATGCTCTTTTGGATTACTTTAGGTATATTGTGGTGCTTTTCTGTACTAGTGCATTTAATATCTTAACATTTGAATTTATTTTCCTGCTGTTGTAGCATTTTGAGGATTTTGTAGTGGGGCATTTTTTCAAGCATGCCCGAGATATTTTGGTGGCTTGTAAAGCATACATGGATGGAGCTCAAGTTGGATGTCTTGTCAGAGGTGGTGTTCAGGATGTTGATGAAGGTGACAAGAGTTGCTCACAGAATTTTAAGGACAATCTGGGTAGATACATCAAAACGCTAGTAACTGCATTCACACAAGTTGGAGTAAAGGACTGTGATAAATTCATCCCACCGGCACCAACGGGAAACTGGCAGACAGGAAATTCACAGACAGCAGCAAACAGGGTAGTGTCTCCTGCACTCAAGCCTGTAAATTATTTCCATTACTGATTGAGAAAGGAAATAGTTGGATGTTGACTATGCGTTTTGCAAGTGAAACATTTCGTCTTTAGTTTCTGTGTTTGACTGGTTATTATTATAGACCAAAATTATGGAGTTGGTATGTTAATAATCTTAGTATGCTTTTATTTTCAAATTGACAATAATGTAAATAGGCCTGGATATGAATTTTTTGGGGGGGGTTTTATAGTGTTCTAATCCTATATTTAGCTATTATTGGTATGGTGGAAAAGATTGTACACTAGTGATGTTTTACTTATGTGATGTACCTTTGTCACTATTATTAGCTCTTGATTATGCTTAAAAGTAGATGTTTGTTTTTGCTGTTGTCGGAAATCTATTTTGACAGTCTTGACCATCTTCACCTTCTTTTCTTTGGTTAAACCTGCAAATTCACTGCAAGCTTGAACTGTCTGCCTTAGATTTTTAGTGCTATTTTTTATTTTTGGGAGGTGTTTAATGGTAACAAGGTAGCCACTGTAGCTCTTCACTGGCATGGCAACTTCAAATCAAATAAACTTTCAGATCAATGCAAAGGTTTATTGTTGGGACTAGTAGCACCTTCTAAAAGAATGAAGGGGTAGTTATTTCCACAGTTTGAAGAGCTTTGTTTTCCCAACTTTACAGATGTTGGGGGGAGAAAACCAGTCGCGTCTAGTTTTGAAATTCTGGAAATCTCTGTTGAAGAGTTTATGATGCTACCTACCTTTGCATGGTTTGTAGAAATGTGGTTTTTTGTTTGAACACTAAGGATGTGAGATTATTTATTTTCTTGTCCTAATATATAGATATAGATATAAACTAAGACCTTGAATTCTTGACAGTGGGTTTGGGTCTAACTATCTCAAGTTTTTAACCATACTAGAACCAGAAGTTGTTAGTCTCTGTTTGTCTTACACTAGGCAACGGAAAAATCAAGGTATAAAACTTTATATGGTAGATATTTTTTGATCTTGGTTAGAATACAAATATAAAGTCGCTAATCTCCTTGGTCAATTTCCCAACCCCTTGTGTTTCTTGGAAGACTTCCAGATATTCTTGATTGATAATAAACTGTTCTTTGGATGAACAAAAGGTAAGGTTTTTAGTTGAATTTATCGATAAATATTATTGCCTGCGTCAGATCCATTAGGTAATGCTTATATTCAACTAGGTTGAGCTCGAGCTTACCTGCTGTTTGGTCAATTACAAGCATTGTGGGACTACCATTTCAGTTGTATGGAATTGGAGATGTACTATCAAATGAGTTGCCAAACACATACTTAATATTTCATAAAAAACAAGTGGAAAACACCAAATAAAATATTCACTGCAGATATGAATTTTTTTCAAGTCGGTTGCGGCCCTTTATTTTTCAAAGATTCTTAATAGTGGAAAACAAATTTAATAAACATCTCATATGCCTACGTGTCATTTGGCGGAATTATCTAGAAGACTGGAATTCTTTCCTAAAACCCTAAAACCCCCTTCCCTTATATATATCAGAAACTCCCACGCCACCACCAAACAGAAAGCTTAGATACAGATAAAATGGCAAGCTCCCAAGTTCCCATGGCGGCTTCGAGAATGATTAAATTTAGTAATTCTTCACTCCACAACCTGATTCGGCGCCAGCTCTTACCCACCAGCAGCGCAACCGCAGCCGTTGGTTTGATTAACAATTCCTCTGAATCGCAACTCCGGCGCCCGTTCTTTGTAGAAACTCCGAACCCTAATCAACAGGTTTTTCCGATCCAAATGGAGGGGGCAATTCTGTATGGAAATGGAATTGGTCTCGCGGCTTTTCCCGGCGTAAAGCAGGCTCCTTTGTTTACCAGAGGAGATCCGATCAAAATCGATGATGAATTTAACAATTAGGATATTGATGATGAATTTAACGGTGAGGATGCCGATGATGACGAAGACGATGAGGATGCTGATGACTTTGAGGATGAAGGCGATTTTGAAGATGATTCTGACGAAGATGATGCTGATCCCCTCTATAATAAGAGAAAATTGACTTAATATGTATGATTTGATTGATTAAATTCTCTATTTTTATTTGGAGGGGAAGAGATTATTAGGGATTTTTTAGAATTGAGAAGTGAATTTGAGAATGAAAAACTATATCATTGAATACTTTGTTTTTGGTAACTGTTTCTCATTCAAATTTTTGTTTCTACTTTTACTCTTTTTAAATCATAAGCAAAAATAATAATATTTGATAAATATTTTAAAATTTTGTTTCTACATCCACTTTTTTGGAAGTTCCGCAAGTATTTCAAGTTTTTGTTTCAACTTTTATTTTTTTTGAAATTAGAATTAAAAATAATGTTTGATAACTGTCTCTTCCTTGAAAAAAAGTAGAAGAAAAGAAATGAAAACATAACAAAGTTAATTTTTTCAATTTTGACAACTCAATGAGTTATTTCGACTAATTTCCATTTATGGTTGATGTGTTTGGCAGCTTGAACTTCTTATTAATTTATCTTAACCTAATTTGAAGGTAATTTTTTGTTTCATTGTCATATCATAATATAAAAGTGTAACTACACTTAAAATATTTACGACGGGAATGTTGGCATCAAAGTTGTTTAAATGTTCCCGCTATTCTATATTTCCTTGAAAAGGGCGCTCAGCCGACAAAGGCGGAGGTATTTTGAACCTAGTAAATAAAGAGGATAAAAGATGCACATCCAAATAATGGAAGCCCACCAGAAAACATTGTTGTGATTCCGAGTTGTGGCCAATATTATATAAAATTATGACCAAAAATGCCACGACAAAAATTATATCGGTAGCAACAACCACGTAGAAGCCTACAACAACGTAATTGTTAGCGAACAAAGCTCAATTCAGCTAGTTTAAGTCGACTTTAGTTCATTTATAAAGTAAAGCTCGAACAAGGATTGTCTTTGTTTAATTAAATGAGTCAAAGCTTGAACTATACTATATTCAACTCGAGTTCTTAAACTCGGCTTTAACATTTAATTAATTTAATAATTATTAAAGTTCGACTAGGCTCTCGAGCTCAAATTCGACTCGTTTATAATCAAATTCGAACAACATATATTCACACTCATTTAAAAGCATAGCTTGACTGAAGCTAGTTTAATTTTTAGTCGAACTTGATCTTAGCAAGCCAAAGCTCGGTTCAACTCATTTATTGTAAGAATTTGAGCCTAAATTTATGTGGGTGTTATTAATTATTTGTAATGATTTCACACATTAATGTATTCTACTCCATGAGTAGATTAAATTAAGTATTTGAAAGTTCAAATTCATGAAGTAATTAATGAATGAGATATTAACTCTCAAAGATCACAATTGGAAATGATAAATGATAATAAATACATGTGGGAAAAATTAAGTACCACATCGATTAAGAACTAAAATCTTAATGTGTTTATATACAAGAAAATTGCTCTTGGGTGAAAGGGAGAGGACCTAGTCAAGGATTTGTTCAAACCTACACGCGCGTCGCCGACTAACTTGGCTCGGGCACGTGGGTCTGGGTCCTTGTATATATATATTTTTAAAATTTTATTTTTTTTAGTTCTATTATTAAAACTATGTCGTTTTGAGAAGCGTTATCGGCTGAAAAACTATCGGTCTGAACGAACGCCCCAAACTACATCGTTTTGACGCGTTTTTCTGCTAAGGCTAAAACTACGTCATTTTATGGATCTGAATAGACGCGCCCATTCTGCAAGGGATCAAAACTACGTCGTTTTAACCAAAGGTTGCCATCCCATGCTTTTTCAAGTGCATCCCATGCCTTTTCAAGTGCTAAGTGTCCATCCGAAGGGTTACCAACCCCTCCTATAAATAAATAGGGGGGCATCACATTCAGTTCATTTATTTTCTCTAGCATTCTAGCATTATAGAGCATTCTAGTCTTTATTTCTTCATCAGTTTTCTTAGTTAATTTAGAGAGAGAGAGAGAGAGAGTCGGAGCATTTCTTTGGTTAGTAGAGTATAATTTTTGTAATGCTTTTAAAGTATACATTGTTATTGTATCACTCGAGAGAAATGCTATCCACCCCGCCTTGTACCGTAAAGGAGGCATAATTATATTAAAACGTAACATTAAGTCTTTAGCCTTGAAGTTTGAGATAAGTTAAAAATATATAGTTTCCATTCTGTTTTGGTAAATGAAATATCCTTTGGCCTTGGAATCAAAATAAAAGTAAGTAGACGTTCAGTCTGAGGTAGTGTGTAAAAGGGAGGATCTGAGATTTTTCACCTAACAAGACCACTTGTTGGCTCATCAAGAAGGAGGATTTCAAGGGCAATGCTAACTCTCCTCTTCTCGAAGCCCCATTTCTATGATTGTATATTCAACCAATGAGCGCTTTTCTGACCAAGCCATTTTATCAGGGAGAGCTGAATATGAATTGTTTCACGTACGGACTGTAAGAGTACCAATCAAGGTATCATCTTGATCAACAGTTGCAAAAACCCAACGCATGAGGTTGATTTGGCTCTGTTCTTCAGCTTATAGGTACAATGAGAATTATAGTGCCACAAAAGAGAGAGGCTATTTCACTTTCTTAATAAAAAAAATTCATAGTACAAATCACAAATAAAGAACTACATACCATACTTTGCCCTGGGTGGTAAATATATATAGTTTAAGGGGTGGGTGTATATATTATTTTAAAAAATTAGTTTGAGTTAGTCAACATTTAATAAATTCTTATTGATTTATATAATGAAAATAATTAATCTTGTTACTTCATCCATCCGTCTCAAAAAAAGTCACATTTTGATTTTTGAAATCAATTGATGACACAAATATGGATTCATTTGCTTTTAGTCCGAACAATTGTGAAAATTGTAAACTAACGAGGAAGGAACGCGGTGTATGAATTTTGGGTGTAAGAACAGATCAAAATCACCTAAGAGGTTAATTAGGGTTGATGTTTTTTCCAATGGTAGAGATGATGTATACCAAATTTTAGTCCATAACAACTGCTTGCTATCGATTATATATATATATATATATATATATATATATATATAGCTCACGCTACTAAGCTCGGCAATAAAAAACGGAAACTATGCGCTTGTGAAAAAAATTATACTAAAAAGTCTTAAATATGAATTAATACCCTAAACTATATGCTATATTTCACTTTGGTGATCTACCTTTCAATTTTGTCAATTAGTTGATTGAACTATTAATTTTTTACACTTTCATTCATTGGTACCGCCACGCCGAAATCACGACGTGACCTCTTTGAAGTGGTATCCATCTACAACTGATGTGTCTTAAAAAAATAATTTGTATAGGTAAATTTGGCAAATCAATTTTTATTCTCTATTAAAACAAAACAAAACAAAACAAAGTCAAATCTCCTTCTTTAATCGACCGGAAAAAATCCCCCCAATCTTTCGATCAGATCAGCGTTGATGAAGATTTCCTTTATAAGCGAAGAACAAATCAACGTTGATGAGGAAGGGGGAGCCCGTTTTCACGTGAAAGCTCAAGACCTGGGATGCATCCTCTCAGATCTCTCCGGAACACACCGATCGACAGTAAACGCCCTGCATCGTCGGGATGTGTGAACGCCCTGTATCGCCGAGAAGAGGCAACCGAAGAGTGATGAGTCGTTGAAAGTCGATACCTGGAGGTACCGTGCTTCGATTTTGGGAAGCTCAATTGTTGAGATTTCAGTGTTTTACAATCTAATTTAATTTGTGCTTATTGTTAAATCCAAATTTTAGATTGTGTTTATCTTTTTTTCTGTTGTAATGGTTTATTGCTGGATTTTATATCAGTCGCAACGGTATTTGGGCTTAACCTTGTCGGAATCCATGGAGTGGCTTCGGTGGGTTTCCTCTTGTTGCGATGCAGCCGTTCTGTGTTGACGAGATTTTTGTTATTGCTCTTTGGTTTGTTGGGTGTTTAACTGATTTTTCCATTAATTGATATGCTATTCTTCTGCAAAGGTCAATTGTTGGTATTTCTTTGCTATTCTTCTGCAAATGTTTGGACTGTGGGTTTTTTTAATTTGTTCTTCAAATAGAAGAAAGCAGCTGTATAATTATAATGACTATTGAAAGATTTTTTTGCATAATTTCTGTAGAAGAAAGGTGTAGAAAATTTTAATGGTGGCTTTTGGCTTTGGGTTCGTTCTAATAAGGAAGAAATGAATTGATGTTGTTTGTTTGTTTAATTGTTTTTTTTCTTATGTTATACTAAAATGATTTTTATTTTTATGGAATAGTTTTTGTTTATTTTGATTGTATATGATATGAATGTTAAATTATTCTTTTGCCCCTTCATTTTAATAAAATGATTTACAATAATTTAAAATATATATTTCTTTTGACACATAAGCATGGTATGCCACATGTTCACCTCCACATCAGCAATTTCTGACGTGACATGGTCAATTGAATGAAAGTGGAAAAAATTAATAGTTCAATCATCTAATTAACAAAATTGAAATATAAATCACCGAAGTGGAATATGACCTATAATTTAGGGTATTAATTCATATTCAAGCCTAGAAAAAAAAAACTAAAACTAAAATTATATGACAAATAAAATTATAAATGAGAAAAAAATAGGAAAGTAGTAAAAAATTGTAAAATTATATGACATATAAAATTATAAATGAAAAAAAAAAGGAAAGTAGTAAAAAATTGAAATGTGGGTTGGTTAAAAAAGAAGAGGGGAGAGATGTAAGGATTCAAACGGTAGTACATAAAAACGGTTAAAAAAACTTGCAGGCATATGCAATACCATATAATGACCCGACAGAATATAAAAACTAGAATTTAAACCATCATTGAGCAAGTAATACTTTTGTACAATTTAGTACTATAAATCCTCTACATTTAAGTGTGTACACAGTCCACTTTGTTAAGTAGTTTTAATGGTGGTATACTGTGTGCAGCATGAACTGGTTAGGTAGGGGCAACCAATGTATGTATGTTTTTTTACAGAACTTTCATTGTTGGTTACGGCAGGTTCCAGCTCATATATAAATTATGCATACATATACCAAGTTCTGTTCGCTAAAGATTACTCTAATTCTATCTAAATTTATTCACTTTAACACATTTGCTTCCTTATCATGGTTTCTTCCAATATCTCATTAGTATATCAAATAATATATTTAAGTAATTAATTATAATCTAACTTATGCCATTTAAAATGTAATAAGTAATTTGGAAGAGTTAGGAATACACATTAGAATCCTAGAAATGTTATAAGTAAGTCAATATCATGTTTTAGCATGCACAAAGAGCATGTAGACAAATTAATTGAACACCAAATTAACATGATGTTCCAAAAAAATCTTATTAGTGTGGAATCCTAGAAATGCCATAAATGCATGTTGCAACAAAGTTTATGTTTAGCTTCATAATCATACTAGCTAGAAGCCTAGAAGCATTAGTTTTGCATGAAAAACTTTCCATTACTAATTTCCATTTATGGTTGATGTGTTTGGCAGCTTGAAACTCTTATTCATTTCTCCCCTTGCCATCTTACCGTAGGTAATTTTTTGTTTCATTGTCATATCATAATATAAAATTGCGACTACACTTAAAAAAAATGCAAGTATTTACGGCGGGAATGTTGGCGCCGCCAAGGGGTGACTATTAAAAAAAAATCCTATGTAGTCATATATAAAAATGGTTGAAATCTTAACTAACAAAACATTAACATAGATAGAGGAGTACGAATTGGTTGAATCATTTAATTTCATAAAACGTACACTACAATTAGTTAATTAAAACACCGCCATCATCAACCAACCACAACAATTACAATCAAACAATTATACAATCATCGTTGAGTGGCTTGGCAGCTTGGCAGGAGCATCTCGCGGACATAATTTTGGTACTAGTAAATAAAGAGGATAAAAGATGCACATCCAGAAGCCCTTCTGAATTGTGGCCTGTGGGCGCAATATTATATAAAATTATGGAAATTATATCGGCCGCAACAGCCACGCAGAAGCCAATCACAACGTAACGTCTCCCCCGATTCGATTTAAAACAATCCAATATTAGAAAAGCAAGAAAACTCGGCACGACTATGATTGTCCAAATTGGGTAGTATTCTTTTTGTTTCAGTAGCTCAGGACGATCACTTGCTCCAACCCATATTGCAGATACAGATGCTATTACAATGGTCACGGAAAGAATCCATAGTACATCCAAGGGAAGGATTTTTACAAAAAAATCATAACAACTAAGTACTTCATCTTCCTCGTGCACATTAATTAATTATTTGTTTTAAAATTGACACGTTGTTTGCGGAGAAAACGGAGTCCAATTATGAACAGGACTCAACTAAACTCTAAATTCCCTGTCAAAACTTCCTACCCTTCTTCAGTAACACAATATATTCTAAACTTAATTACGCCATAAGATTCATTCATGATGGTAAATGCATTTAGTTGTTAATTAGTTAGACTTATATGATCTTTAAACCATTGCACAATTTCTCTATTTTTTAAATTTTGCAAATCCTTATCCGATCGGATTCGCTTCACACATTTCAGCATCATATCGAGTGCAGTACAGTTATATACTTAATGTCTATGCAAGGAACTTATAACAGTTACACAAGACATATATAGTTATGACTACTTACTTAATGTTATGTCGCTACTTCATTCATGTTGACAAGTGCATACAATGTGGCAGCTGCATACTCACTATCGATCATGAATCACCTTTTTTCCCGCTGAATGGTTGTATAGGATGACTAAAAGCTGTTAATTCTCCATTTTTTTCATGCACAACAACCTCATTCCGACGTAAACGATTGTGTCTCGTCTGAACATTTAGCTCAAAGTACAACGAGCTAAAATTAACATGTTCTTCCATAACATAAGTTTCAGCAATTGATACCTCTTTTGTGTTCAGGTGAGAGATTTAGATAAAGAGAGAGAAAGACCGACTAACAACTGAAAAGAAAAAGTTGAAATACATAAAGATGTTTTAAATTAATATGGGTATATTTATTTTTTAATATTCTATTGGGAAAATAAATTGATTTAATACAAAATTTCGTTGTTTGGATAATTTAATAGCTAGCTTGTATTGTTGGGGTCTCATGGCCAAAATTTCAAATTTGATTTGGCAATTAATTTGACAAAATCTTAACGACGTAGTATATTTGTACCATAGTATAATGTTAGCTTATTTAACGTTTTAGATATTTATCTTTAATTATTTGATATTTGTTTAAATCTAAGAGAATTAATGATAATTTTCTAAAAGTCTTGGTCATTATTTTGCCTATTTTTTTAATATTTTAAACATTTATACCACATTTCAATAAAACTATTTTAATAAAAAATATAAGGATATTATAGATAATTCCTATTATATTTAATATTTTAATATTTTAAAATGTCAAATAACTAGGGACAGGGACGGAGAGAGGATTGTTTTGATTTCCTCTCCATTTTCTCCTAGAAAATCTTTTCCACTCGATCTGATTCTTTCCGTTACCTCGCTCCGGGATCCAAAGCCCAAAGGTACAAGGAGTACCTTTCTACTTCTTATTAAACAATACATACATAAAACCCGATGTCGATCTGTACTTCATCATCTTCTTCTTCGAGCACCACTGCCAAAGCATGGATTGTCCACGGCATTGCCGTCGGAGCCGCAATTGCGGTGGCTGTCGGCGCTTATCTCGGTCGATCCAGTAAATTCCGGAGCCGGGTCGTTGGAATTATACCCGCCCGCTTCGCTTCCACTCGTTTCCAAGGCAAGCCTCTAGTTCAGATACTCGGCAAGCCCATGATCCAGGTTACTCTAACCCTCATTATCCTTCGTTTTCATCCTTTCAATTTGCATTTTTTGGTATTTTTTTTTTTTGGAAATTTTGATATTGTGACTACTTTTGACTCACTTTCGGATGCTTTCTTTTTCAATTTTTATTTTGAACATGCATTCGGACACGAAATATGCTGGCATTGATAGTCAAAAGTAGATTTTCTGTTCATTCTCTAGATCTTATTTCTATCACTCGAATGGGAAATTTGTGTGCATCAATTTAAACAATTATTTTTTACAGTACTAGTACTTGCTAACTTCTGCTGACTTGCATTTGAGTGTTGCGTCTACATTTGATACTTTTTCGTACCCTGCTCTGTTGGATCTTGGAAATTTTAAGTAATATACTTGCATATTTGCCAAGGGCAATTAGGATGGAAAAGAAAGAATTAACATTAAATCTTTGGTTTTCAATTCTTTTTTTTTTAGGATAAAAAAAATCAAATTCATTGTTCAAGTCCTTTCTTTCCTCTGTTTTAGTACCTGCCCAAGTTACCCTAGAGAGAGGTTAAATCTTTGTAATGATCACAAATCCAACCATATATATTTTTACAAACTCCAATAGCAATTGTTATGTTGCTGATTGAGAGAAATGAACTGTTTGTTTGCTTCACTTACCCCTTTCAATACTCTTTTACAGAGAACATGGGAACGTGCAAAATTGGCAACAACATTGGATCATCTTGGTATGTATCTAGTTCAATCTATAGTTATATCGTGTGTTAATTTGCATTGGCAAGATTCTTTGAACAGCCATGGCATTTTGATTTAATTTGGTATCTTTAGGCTATAATGGGAGTAATTTTTCTTGTGTGGGAAAATATGGTAGTAGTAACCTTCATTGCCTTGTAGTGTATTGGCGTCTGGGTTTTCTTTTGGGTTATGCAAGTCTAGATAGGAGCTTGGTTATCATTTGGACTGAGCAAAAAACGGGTATAACCGAATTACTGAACCGAAATAATTTAACCGAAATTTTCTGATAATTCGGTTATTTTTAACAATTCGGTTATATCCGAATTTGTCTACTGTTTTCGGTTAGTTTATACGGGTTTTACTTTTGGGTTATTCGGTCTCGTCACTTTTTTTAAACACTTTTCGTGCATAGACATAGAGAGAGAATAAAAAATATATATACTAATAGTACTAGTACTGTCCAAGAAAATGATTTCACTTCATAATCGTGGACCCCACCATTCCTCATCCACCTCCATAATCTAACCCTTCTCGCCTCCCCCCAATTAACCTTTTTTCTTGCATCTCTCTCTCTCTCTCTCTCTCTCTCTAAGTAGTACAAATACAAATTACAAAACAGAAGCAGACAAGCAGTAGCCTACCACCAAATCCCTCTCTTTGTTCCTTTTCTTTTTCTTCACTGTCCAAAACTCTTTCTCTCTGTTCCATTTGTCCTCGTCCTCTCCCAGGACAACCTTAAGGACCCACCGCTGGCCGATTCCCTCTCCCCCGATTCTGACGCCTCCAACTCCGATTGGGACGAGTTCGGACTCGAAGTCTACCGATGACGAGCTCGACCCGAGATCCCGGCGCTTTCGATCTTTGAGCCCGACTCCACACCCAGGCACAGCGGCGCCCGTGATGATGGACCAGTTGTTGTTGCAGATGGAATGGGAGGGGCTGCTATGTATGAATTGGTTCGTGTTGGGCATGACAATCTTATTGGGGAAATTATTCGATTGGAAGGAGATTCTGCTACAAGGTAAATATGTTACATGATTTCGCTTGTTTCCTTTGAGCATTGGCCTTGAATGAATGTGGATTGGACCTCAATTGCACAAGATCTTAACTTCTTCATTTATGTTACAGCCCCTATCAGTGGAGTTGGGTCCTGGAATATTGGGGAATATATTTGATGGTATCCAGATTTGTCCAATTTTGGTTCAACTTTTAATTGTTTTGGTCCTGAACCTTTTAATTTCGGTTATTAATCGAATAACCAAATTATTAATTTGGTTATCATGTATTTCGGTTAGTTGTTCGGATATTCTAAACAGTGCAATTTTGGTTTTCGGTTATAACAAAATGTATATACTTCACATTGACATCAGGAGCGGATCCAGTCTCTTAGTTCAGTGGGGTCAAATTTGAAAAAAATAATAAAATCTTAAGAATAAAAATTTAATAAAATAAATCACAAAACTAAATAATTCTCTAATATTGTTTACAATAACATTTTCGAGGTTTTATTGTTTGAAATTGTTGCATGATGGCTTCATTTTTAATAATTGCAAAAATATCACGCTCAATTTAAGTTACTAAACAATCATTCTTCCATTCATCTCCCATTTGGTTACTAAGTTCATTCTTCACGATATTTATGGTCCACTTTCAACATCTCCCAAACCTGTTTTAATCGAAACCACCGATAAGATCGAAGAACCAACCGTGTGGCTCTCATACCATTAACAAGATTAAGTTTTAAAAAGAAAAACTTTAATGAGAAGAAAGAAAAGATTAAGAAGATGACCGGTGAATCGCATTGGTAAATGTAAGAAACATTTAACTAAAGTTAAAAACATTTAACTTAAGTAAAAGCAAAAGTTATTCTTTTACTTTTACTTTTTTCTTACGACGCTTATGACTTTTATGTGACTCAATATGTTTACTCTATGCAGTGCTTTCTTCTGAGAGGAGCAACCCATGAAACCATACAAAATGTTCAACTCAGATTTAGCTAGCCAATGAACCAAATTCGACACTCTATAAAAGTAGAGTCAATTTTAACAACAAATAGAGTTGAGGATAGACATTATCCTTTTTTTTCTTAACCAACATTTGAGTCAATTCACCAATTCCTTTTGTACTCGAAAAATTGGGATCGTTTCTCATACCCACAATATAATTTTGTGAAATTTAAAAGCTAAAATTAAAATATACCTGAATAAGAAATTTCTCAAAAGTCGAGCGCTACTTGGAAAGTAGTTTTGGAAGAATAGAACGAGCTAAGTCACGGAGAGAGAAAAAACTATTGTTGTATAACCTGATGTACTTGCATATCGTGATTGCCTGATTAGAGACTTGGAGTTGCTATGTTGCTGGTACTACTTTACTAGACTACTGGTGAGATTGAATTTATACTTTAGGAATTTTAATAGTTTTTTAGTCTAAAACATGATAATTTCATTTAACACTAAAATAAAAAAATTAATTTGATCCCCTGCCCACTAAAAATTCAGGTGGGGTCGGTGCCCCTATATTATATAGATCGATTGACATGCTTTTTCTATCTTTTTTCAATGTTCTAAAAGGGGCTAGGCGAGAGGCGGGCGGCCAGGGGCCTAGGCGGGGTCTGGCGAGGCCTAGGAAAGATTTTTTATTGTAAGCCAATTTTAATATTTTATCTTACATTTATCCAAACAAAACAATAATATAAAGCAAAATAATCTATAATAAAGATAATAAAGGTCTTTGCTTAAAGTTCAAACACATATCCATGTTCCTAATGCCAAAGTTCAAAAATAAATATGCAATTGTTCAAAGTTCAAACATATTTTTAACGTATTAGTTTTATTCATAAACAAGATTGCTATTAAATAATAAAATTTAAAATTTCAAGAATTTAATTCAATATTAAAACTTAAGAAACTAAACATAAATTTAAGAATTATATTGAATTAAACTAAATATTACAAACGTATCATCATTTATATAATTTGAAGTTGGTACAAGTTCAAAAAATTACAACTATAATAAAATTATTATCATTTTGACTTGATATTGTTCACTTCTTGTTGTTGTGATTTATATATTACAACCTCAGTATTATGAATATGGTAAATCATTAAAAAATAAATATATCAAAATCTTATTTCGGTAGTTATTAAAATACTTAATTTCCTGCAGAGATTTTTTTTGCCACCTTGGGTCTTGGTGAAGCGCTAGGGGGCCTAGCGCCTAGGCAAGGCGCCAAGGGTGGCCTAACGCCTAGGCGGGGTGCCAAGGGGGGCCTAGAGCATAGGCGGGTCCTAGGCGGGCATTTTAGAACATTTCCTTTTTTATGCAAGTGTTCTTGTGTAAGGAAATAGATGGAGAGATAATTATGCCAACTTCCCTCATTTTACTAGGCATAATAATAATGAGCCCCATATGTTTCAGTTTTTTTTAAATTATTGCTTCTTTTAATCAGTAACAAGTTGATAACTTGTGTAATGCACGGGCTAGTTTGAATAACAAATTGACTAACTTAAACTTGAACTTACATGTAAGGTCTTGCATAGAGTATTAACAACAATTAAACCATTAAAGAAGAAACGACATAAAAAACTATGCAAAATTTGTGTAAATATAGATTGAAATGAGTTATGTGTAGTACACTTTTTAGGTCTAATTCACTTAGGCTACGTTTGTTTGCAATGATTATATTTGGGATAAGAATATTAATCTCAAGTGTCTTGTTTGTTTTTAAATTTAAACTTGGAACTATTAGTTTAAGGATTATAAATTGACTTAATAGTTTTTGGATTATAATTATAATTATAATTTCTGGATTATAATCATAGGATTAATAATCTTGGAATTATAATTTCATGGATTATAATCCTTACAAACAAACATAGCCTTAGGAACCAAATAGATCATAAACACAACAAAAGAAAACATATATAGAATACAAATAGAATTGAACTTTGAAAATTACCTTGATGGGAATTTACAATTACCATGATCTGAGATCAGAAAGGAAAATTAGAAAACCAAAATTCACAAAATCACAAAATTAAGCAAACATGTTTAGCAAAATCCTATTTTTGATGGATAAATTAAACTTTACTGGGATTGAGAAAAGAGCAGTCGCGTTATTAAAATTACAGCCATCTTCCGTTAAGCCATACTTGAGGAAGTAATCGTTGAATCTTCTTTTATCTATCTATGTATGTGTGTGTTGTAGTTAATATCAAAAGAAATAACATAAGGTACAACTGGATCAAATGCACTCACATATCTTCCCTTGAATGCCTATTTGCATTACAACAATTGGGCCTAAGATTACCCACGAATTGGGCAACCCATGAGGTATGCTGCAAAACAAAACAATCCTTACTTATTCACCGAGTACAGGTCAGAAATGGAGTCCCAATATGCAAGAATTCAATAAGCAAAACCTGTAGACTTAAACTCCATACTCAAAACCTAAACTCAAGTCTACTTTAGGTATTTGTGGGTTACATCAAGCAATCCAAGCTCATAATACATTTTCCTCTAAAAACTGTTGACTTAACCTTTTTTGTTATCTTCTATCTATTCAGATACACACACGCATATATCGAACAGGCCATAGACAATATATTAAACAGGTGATGTGGAAAAAAGAGAGCATATGTATGACATTTGAGCAAAATGCATTACAGTGGAGGCACACACGACAATTTCACCTTTACAATCACATCCATTAATAATGAAGAAGAAAGTCTCATAAAGTATCGTAGAGTTTATTTGTGCAGAGGATCATTACTAATATTAAACAAAATATTGTCAATACTGATATTATGTATGAATTACATACTTTTGCTGCAATAAGTAGGCTTAAATGACGCAATATTTTTTCTCGGTCATAGCTTACCAAACTTCAACCCCATTGGTTTTTAATTTTGTATAATCAAAACAGAGAGCAACAAAAGGGAGAGATTATGTTATACATGGTCTAGAAAAGAGGAAAATTCATGAATCGTGAGAGATTTTTTTTTGATAAACTATTTAACCTCAAATCAATTATCTCACCCGAAAACGCTTCTCCTTTCCCCTTCTCTTTCTTAGTTAACGGCAGTGCTCCTTTCTTTTTGTTAATTGCTGAAAGATTCCAGATGAGCAGGAAGAGCAATTCAACATCGATATCTCCATTATCGGCGACTCGCGACTCAATTCAACGACGATCTCTTCAATGATACGATGAAATACAACTGAAGAGGAAAAGGAGTCATTCTACAATTCTGCATCTATGTTCTTTATTATCAAATTCATTCTACAATTTTGGATCTATATTCTTTATTAATGTTTTTATTACCAACTGTATATACATGTTGGTATTTGGAATTCAGAAGACGAAACGTTAAAGCCATTGACGGAAAGAATAGGAAAAGCCAAACGAAGAGGAAAATGAATCGATTTAATTATTTTCAATTTAACCGAGATGACTCACCTGTTTTTCAAATTCAAAGGATCGGGCTACATACTTTTATATATAGTAATTGATTGAGGTGAGGATGTTTGTTTCAGCTTTTTGGACCAAAGTTAAGTGATTTGAGCCAAAAGTGATAATCAGCCCAGAGGGTCCATTTTTGGATTCTTTCAATCCACTTACAGCACAAATTTATGAGAACTTTTAACCCCTTGAGATTACTTTTACCATATATGTCCCCACTCCGTAATACCTAAGAAATCATTTATATGCAACTATAACTTCGGCATAAATCACAATTTAAATGATTATTAAAGCTGAGATAAGCGGGCTCAATGAAAAGAACTGCCCTGATTATTGCTAAACAGGATTCAAGGCATTAATACATCTGAAAACTGTTAAGTGAATCATTTGGAAATTATATTAATTCTGATCCCTCTCTCTGTTTTATTTTTTCCTATTTAAGTGCTCATTCATCTATTTCCTGGTGTAGTTGTGGCAACTGATGATGAAAAAATTGCTGACTGTTGTCGAGGATTTGGTGCTGATGTGATAATGACGTCCGAATCTTGCCGAAATGGTAAGAACCATTTTTGTTCCTACTTTTTCAATTTTTTTGTTCCATATGTAGATAAATTTTATCTTATTATCGGATACAGGTACTGAGCGCTGTAATGAAGCACTGCAAAAGCTTGCGAAAAAGTATGATGTTGTTGTTAATATACAGGGGGATGAACCTCTTATCGAACCTGATATAATTGATGGGATTGTCAAAGCACTGCAGGTATATTTACTTGATCATGAACTATGACAGTTTTGTTAATATTCAGCGCAATGGACCTATTGTTGAGCCTTAAACAGTATATAGGGTTTTGAAAGCATTAAAATTGGTTCTGGTCTTTATTGCATTTTCTTCATGGATGTTTCTATCAGAACTCGGATGCATGAATTATGATGTGCCTTCGAACATGCCGTAGAGCCTTGAAGTAGATTACGGGAGTGTTTGATAAAAACCCGAATGAATCAATAATGAAAAAAGTTGTTTGATAATTGACATGTATGAAACATCTGAATAACAAATTTTTATTATTTTACCCTTCTAAAAAATTCAAAATTGTTGTAAATTTATTTAATATTACTTAATATAATAGTTAATATTGGTAAAAAAAACTTTATTTAGCCAAAAAAAATGACACTAAACCATTCATTAAAATCGTCTAAATGGTCAATGGATCACCGATTCACCATTCGAGGATTTTTTTTTTTCAAAACAAAATCTTCGAATGACCGATTTTTGCCATTCAGCCATTCATCCTAAAAACAAACAGCCCCTACGTCAACTTCAAAACTCGTAAGGAAAAAAAAATACTTATAAAAATAATTTAGAGTAAGGGCCTTAGGATAAATAAATAAGCTTTTTTATGTTCTTCGAGTGATATGCTCCGCTGGAATGCTTTATATCTTATTCAATTGAAAATTTTGTGAAGGCTGCTCCAGATGCAGTGTTTAGCACTGCTGTCACATCCTTGAAACCTGAAGATGCATTTGATCCAAATCGTGTGAAATGTGTGGTGGATAATAATGGTTATGCAATCTATTTCTCACGAGGACTGATTCCACATAACAAGTCAGTACCTTTTCTTTGTCATTTCTGATTGAAGTTGTTCTTTTTATTCTGAGTTACTCTATTAATTACCAAAACTCGACGAATTTTTCTACCTGCTGGATATAGGTCAGGGAAGGTCAATCCTCAATTTCCATATTTGCTTCATCTTGGAATTCAGGTTTTACACTAGCACCTTTTTGCTATTGGTTGTGTGGTCTGGTCTCTACATTAATAGTCACCCTGTGCTAACTAAAGTTGTGTTTAATCTCTTCCCAGAGCTATGATTCAAAGTTCCTCAGAATATATCCGGAGCTGCCACCTACTCCGCTACAATTAGAAGAAGATCTGGAGCAGCTCAAAGTCCTTGAGAATGGATATAAGATGAAGGTGTTAATAAGAATCTCTGTTGTTCTTGATTCATCAACTTATGTCCTTTTCCTCGTTTTATCTATTTTGTGAAGTGCTGCCTTTTTTCTTGGGTAGATCTATATAAAAAGGGGTATAACTTTCTCTGGGTTTTAATTAAATGGTTACTAAACCTGTTTTCAAGAATTTCATAATGCCTAATTAATCTCCCAATTCATCTTCCCATGTTTTTTGATTAGATATTTTATTTAATTCACTAAAATAAGTTAATGTAGCTCACATTACTTGCACATAATTTATATCCCTCAGCTTACTTTAGTTTATCAATCTATAGTCATGTCTTTGCTACCTACTCAAGTATACTAGGTTATGACAATCCCAATATAAACACTTCTATTGTATATGGAGTTCATGGCCTTGAAGGAGTTGTAGAGATTGTTGCACATACAATACAAATGGATTCCTTTCCATGGGTTGCTGCCAAGAATTACCCTTTATGTTATGTTAGGCTGTTAGCCATTGAGATGTTCTTCATTTATGACGAAGTTGCTTGTGTGTGTGTATTTATGAATCAAGATTGTTGTCGACATATGGTCATCTATATAAGATTAAGATGATGATAACTTGCGAAGGTATTGAATAATAAAATGAAAGGTTAAATTAAGAGAAAATAGATGATTAGGATTTCTAATTACATCGGAGAAGTGTCTAAATTAGATAATGTATTACGTTTTCTTGCAGGTGATAAAAGTTGACCATAACGCTCATGGTGTTGACACCCCAGAAGATGTTGGAAAGATAGAAAGTTTCATGCGGGAGCATAACTTGTTTTAGTTCTGGCAGACGCAAGATCTTCTCTAGTATATGTATATTGGAAACGAGAGTACATTTTTATCAGTGACATTTATGGATCAATACTGTAACTTTTTCCTCAGTCATACAATTCTGTAAATTAATTAGTTTATACGGTATGTATATTTACTGGATGTCTGGATGAGAAACCGCTGTTCTTTGAATGAGGAATGAAAATAGGCTCATCATCTGATGCAGAACTGAACGTTAATGTATCAATGATATATTTTGTGATTTTATATAACGATATTAAATCTTATAATGACTATAATTCCATTGTAAAAGTATTAAACTTAAGAAAATTGATGTTTGATAAATATATATATATATATATATATATATATATATATTTATATATACAGTTCACCCGTATATAGTTTTAGAATAGCTATAGTAACAGGTGAAATTATGACGTTATAAATTTTTTGATATTTAAATATATAATGAACCAAAGCGAACCGTCGTCTTTAATAGTCTATGGCGATGATTCATTCCGTTAACCAAAGACTACATGGCTATAGCCATGGCGACCAGATCGAGCACCGTCTGTCATAGACACCAAAACGACGGTTAAATGCTTTGATTATTTTTAATATTGACTTATAAATATATATATATATATATCAAATTGTAACAACGATGATTAAAAGTACATAAGTAAATGGAAATGGTTAGCGTGAAGTTAATTTTGGTCGATTGATCGTACTGATATCGATAATGCAGCGTGGCGAGAGGTGATATCTTCGCTACTACGTGTCATCACATTAATCGATTATAACTTACCATGAAGTTAATTTTATAAGAACCGGTTCTAATTGTAATCACAATCATATACATTTTTTTTACACACTTTTATATATATCACAACTTGCACTATCTGAGTTTTAAATGGTAAAAAGAAAAAAAATTAAATAATAAAAAAACATTAAAGATAATAAAAATATATGGAAGAAAAGTCAGGTATTACATTTAGATTAGTAATTTATTTTATATTAAATTTATTGTGTTTGTAGTGTTTAAGGTATAATAATAGAGATTATTTATTTTATCAAGTATTCAGACTAAATTTGTTAATTTTTGGACAAAATATTTGGTAAGAAAAGTGGTTAATTTTTATTTATTTATTGTTTTTTTGAAGCAGGGAGACTGAGAGAGTACTGATATACATAAAAAAATCGTGGGCCCGCGGTATCGGTTTCTCCAATCATGAAAGCCCAAGTGTTAAAAAGACCCAATCCATAAAACGAAACGTGTCGGAAAGGCAAGTGCCGAGCACGTGAAGCACTTAGCTCAGCTCATTTCTCTTTCATTCATCGATCCCACACTCCAATTGTTTATCCAACCAAACTCACACCATCAAACCCACAGCCACAAAACCAGTAAACTCCATCGGATTTTCTCTCTTCTTTTCATCTACTTCCCATGGCTGCTGCTGTGCTTGAAACCCTAACAATCCCTCGGGCTTCCAGTTTTCCGGCGGCGGCCTCCTTTCCTCCAATCGCCAGTTCTTCCGTTTTTGCGCTGTCCGGTGGCCGGAGTTCAGTTAAGTTGCCGGAATCTAGAGGACTTAGGATCCATTCGGCTCGATTTAGTGGATCGGTGAGTTTGAGTGCTTCTAGACTCGTCCGTCGTGTTGGACGGATCGTTTGCGAAGCTCAGGAGACCGCGGTTGTAGGTTAGAATCTTCACTTTGTTCTCTCTATTCGATACACATCGATACGTGATTGGATTTTGAATTAATTTTGATGTATACACTTGTATATTCCTTATTTCGTGTTGTTCTGATTGAAGTTAGGTTGATATTGTCTATTTTACTCTATAAATTAGTTAATTTAGGCTGTAGAAGAAGCAGTAGCTGAGGGATTTAAAGTCATTCGTTTTGAGTTGATTACATAATACAGTAAGTGCGATTAAGAGTTTAGAATATATTTTGTAGCTTACAAATAAACAAATTTGGGAAATTATATTTTGTTCAAACTTTTATCCTTTAGAGTATAGGAACTTGTGATTGCTGACCACTGTAAGTTGGTGTTTCTTAACTCAATACGAACTATGAAACTCTCAGAAGATAAAACTTAGGATCATGAATCTTTAAGCAATTGAAAGAAATATGTTTGTAGAACTTTTATTCTGGTTTTTGAAGCTGAACATTTCAAAATATCTTGTTTATATTGGTGTCACAAGATTGTAAGTTGAATTTTTTAGCCAATTTTGTCAAGTGTTGTCTGTTTTGTGCCCCTTGATCTTCTTTATCTTTTCGGACAAGATGCTATCAAGGAGTCAACTTAAAATTTTTTGCTTCTTGGTGAATTTATGGTATTCTAAGTGTTGACTCTATCCTCATTTAATTTCCTCTTTTCCCATTTCCTTCTATACCTTACTTTTCGCATGGTATGAAGCTTGTATGAATGTCAAGTCTTCTTCTAGGTGTATAGTTGGTGGTATAAGAATCAGCTACTTTATTCTTGGATTTCACTGTTGAATAAATAACTTATTTTCTTGTGTGGGGAATTTGCAATAAACTCTTGATTGGGTGGCAGGTGTCTCACAGTCCCAAGATTGGGTTCTCTTAATTTTGACATTAATTTTGAAGTTTTTGTTGGTCTAAAGCTTGAATCAGATGCAATTAAATTTTATACTATAACACACATGTCATCAGCTGTTATATTTTGGTGCCTATAACATGGTTGGATATGAATATTATTTGTTTGTGATCAAATTTGATTTATATAAAAGATTAACTTATAAAAAAATTATTCATGTAGAGTATATATAACTACAATACTTGTGGTCCTTTTGGTTAAAAGATTAAAAATAAATATTTATTCATTTTTTTTTGAAAAATATTCTTTTGGTTATTAATCAAAATATAGAATTACTTTTATTTGATAATTATTGCTTTTTCTCACGAACCTGGATTGCATTTGACTGCCGTTAGATATAACTGTATCTTCCCATTTATCATTTCACGACTCTTTCAAACATTTTGTGATTGGAAAATGTTGACTCTCTGATCTCCGCACTCCTTGAGCTTTTGGACCCGATCCAAATCTTCTTTCATATTTTTTAGCTGCATCTGTACTGAAACTAAACCCTATCGGTTATTCATTTGTGTTTGCATTTGGTTGGATAAGGGATGTGGAGAGGACCTCTTTCTTACGTATCAGGCTTAAATTTTAAATGACTTTAATCGCTATCTATTATGGTGAAATATTTCTTTGCTCTTAAACACAAGGCATCAATACGATTTATAACAGATTTCTACGTAACTTTTTAGAGAAATGTGCAGAGCACGTGTATGACCTACAAAATTGATCTGAACTAAGAAATATATGTTTTGACCATTTTTTTAAGGTTTTTATTGTGTATTATACATCAAAATGTGGGAATGAGTTTCTGTAAGGTTTCTCAAGTTTATTGTCACATTCTTGTTCAGTAAGTTCTGTTACGAACTTAATGATTTGAATTTTACAATTATTACTGAAACACTGCACTATGATCCATGTTATATTCTCAGCTTTTAAGCCTATAAAATTTCTCATTAAGAAGATTAATAGAGCTTCTTATATTTTGTGTGTTGCAGTACCTCCTGTTACTGATGCAGCATGGCAGTCAGCTGTCCTTGAGTCTGATTCCCCTGTCCTTGTTGAGTTTTGGGCTCCATGGTGTGGGCCGTGCCGTATGATTCACCCCATTATTGATGAACTGGCCAAGGAGTATAACGGGAAGCTCAAGTGTTACAAGCTGAACACTGATGAGAGTCCTTCTGTTGCAACCCGATATGGGATAAGAAGTATTCCAACAGTCATAATTTTCAAAGGTGGAGAGAAGAAAGATGCAATTATTGGTGCAGTTCCCAAAACAACGTTGACCAGCAGCATAGAAAAGTTCTTGTAGAGGTGGTAACTGGTAAGTATGTAGATCTTTTTTGAGACTTGGATGTCTCTTATTGTTTCCTTTTCTCTTTAGCTTATGATGTTGCAAGTTTGGATGCTGCTAGGCCTAATAAACTAAAAATGCTCATGTATAGTTGGAATATATGATGTATCCTGTTTAATATATCAAATTTTTTTATCAAATATTCATGTAAGCACCGTTTTTCTTCATTTTTCTTTATTTGGAATGAATGGCACATTCTTGTCTTTGCTCCTATCAATGACAAAAGAAAAAAGTGTTTAGTTTCGTTGGAAAAACCAACGCAAATATCATATCGACCATCTCTCACTGGATAGATTGAAAAGGTTGGAGAGGGCAAAAGCAGGGTTTGGATGCACCCCATTTAGAAGGAAGGGTCGAAGGAGTTGGTTTGTTTACTCATTGATTATTGTACTATTGGGAAATGCTTGTTTGGAATTGAACTCTTGACATATTTCATAAGAGCACAAATGAGACCTTTATGGTGTTGTGTGTTGTTTGCAGGTTGATTGTACTCGGATGGTTTTCTTCAGTTTGTGTTGCAGGTTTCTAGTGTTTAGCACACTATATGGAAGCTTGCTTTATACTCCTATATTAATGAAGTTCTCACACTTTGGAATGAAAGTGCCTTCTTATTTCTAGGATCCTTTAACATGCAGAATCTGTTTTATTATAGGCTCCTTACGAACTAAACAGGGCCAACTTTAACAATCTTAAGCGTTTGTCGGTCTGACTGTGTATCGTAATAAATTTGTGTTGAGTTATAATTACGAATCATATTAATAAAATTATAAAATAAACATTTGAATGAAGAAAAACAATGGACATTATGAAATCGAGTGTGTTGTCCTTTTATGTTGTACACTTCACTTTTTGTCCATCCAATCAATCTTTGAATGAAGAAAAACAATAGACATTCATCTATCTATATCTATACATATTATAAAGTCTCGAGTTAAATGTTTTTTCAGTCATTGTAATATAGGTCGACTTACAGATGGATAACTGAATTTTTTACTGTACTCGATTTTACTAACAAAAAGTTAAAAAAATCGTTAACAAGTTTGACTGTTAACGGAAAGTACACGTGACAGCTGAGTTGTCCATTACAAGCTGATGTGGCGCCTTTGTGTGATGTGATAGTGATTATGTGGATTTTTAGGAAAATTTTTATGAAGAAAATGAAAAAAATATTTTAAAGTATAATAAAAATTATAAAATTAATAAAATTAAAAATATTTTTTTAAAATTAAAAATCTTTTCAAATTTCTTAGACATTAAATAAAAAATGCAGTTTTTTTAATAAAAATAAAATAAAAAACACATTTTTTTAAAAAATAAAAAATAAAATAAAATAAAATAAAAAAAAGCTTTTTTAATAAAAAAAGCAAAATTTTTTTTAAATAAAAAAAAAAATGCTGTTTTTTAAAAATAAAATAAAAATAAAAAAATAAAAATTTTTTTTATAAAAAAATAAATAAAAAACGCAAATTTTTTTTATAAAAAAAGCGCAGCTTTTTTTAATAAAAATAAAATAAAAAAAACGCATTTTTTTAATAAAAATAAAATTAAAAAAACATTTTTTTTATAAAAATAAAATAAAAAACGGTGTTTTTTTTAACAAAAATAAAATAAAAAACGCTTTTTTTTTTTTAAAAAAAAACACAGTTTTTTTTTATAAAAATAAAATAAAAACACAAATTTGGTTTTTTATAAAAACAACGCTCTCTGTCTCTCCTTCTCCGTCACAACAACGCGTTTGACTCAATTATAAATTTAATGTCCGAATTTGAAAAGATTTTTTATTTTATTTTTATTAAAAAAAACTGCATTTTTTTATAAAAAAAAATTGCGTTTTTATTTTATTTTTTTAAAAAAAACTGTATTTTTTTTTATAAAAAAACAGCGTTTTTTTGTTAAAAAAAACACCGTTTTTTATTTTACTTTTATAAAAAAACTGCTTTTGTTTATTTTATTTTTTATTTAAAAAAAACTGCACTTTTTTTTTTAAAAAAAATTACGTTTTTAATTTATTTTTATAAAAAAACAGCGTTTTTTATTTTATTTTTAATTAAAAAAACTGCGCTTTTTTATAAAATTAAAATAAAAAACACAAAAAAATTAATAAAAGGACAAAATTTTTAATAAAAAAATAATAAATTTTTTTTTCCTTTATTTATTATTTTGAAATAGTAAGGGTTGATTTGATTAATGTGGATAGTTAAGGGTAAAATCTCATGAAATATTTGAAAATAAGCAAGTGGTTATAAAATATTCATTATTGTCGGGGAATATTAGTTTGGTGGTGGAATATTAAATGCTTGTCGGGGAATATTAAATGCGGCGGTAGCGACCATGTGTGGGCCCCATGTAGAAAAGCGATTGGATGAAAAAAGCGACAAATATAAGTTGTTTAAAAATAGCGGCGTAGTTATTCTGATTAATCTCTTGTTGGAATACCGGTTGGTTAAAACACACTATCTGGCGTTGTTGAGCGGTATTGCGGTATTGCACCAATTATTGATTCTTACGTGAAAGCCTTTACTCGATAATGGTTCTGATAATTCTTGTTCGATATTTTATTGATTGTTAATAATTCTTTGCGTTGATATTTTATATTCTTTGTTGTTTGATAATTGTCATTACGATATTTTTTTTCATTATCGAAGCAATAATTCATATTATCTGAATAATATTATTAGATAACATTATTATTGGCAATGTCTAGAAAGTTACATCTAAGGAGAGGTTTGGTCACTAATTGCTTGGCGATGATGAAGAAATTCTTATTGGAAAGCCCCTCTCTCACAGGCTGCACAGTTGTCGATATTGTGATTACGTAATATTATTTGTGAATAATTAATTATTGATTTATATGATGAGAAAAATATTGATTTTATGTGGATATAGATGGAAAAATTTTTAAAATGACAATTGTTGAAAATTAATATTTTATCTTTTTACGATAAAATAATTCAATTAAATATATTATTTTAATAATATAATAATAATGATGATATTTTTACATGAATGTGGGATATATGAGTATATGAGGAGGAAGAGTATTTTTGTTGCAATAAATGTTTAAAACATGTTAAACATGTCGGTGGACCCCATTTATTGGTGAAATTTGATTATAGCACAATAAAATCGCTGGTTTGTGGATTTGGTCAATTTCTATTTGGAATTTGGAAAAACTTTCTTACTGCAAAGTTGTAGAAATTGAATTTCCTATAAAAACTCATGAGATTCAATTTTCTGATGAAAGGGCTATTTATTATGAATTATTGAAGTTAGAAGCTCAAAATAATTGATTTTGGAAGTTTAAAATATTTTTTTTATTTAAAAAAACGTTTTTTTTTTTTTTGAACATCATTAACATGTGTGGCTGATGCTGAATTCAGATTCTTCTAAGGTGGGCTAAGAAAAATTTGTATAATATATATTATTATTATATTAAATTTTACTGCTTGGTGTTCTAGCGTTTTCTATAAATAGGGTCTTGGGTTAGAATTGAAAATCACACGAAGCTGAAGTTTTCTCTCTCTCTCTCTCGATATTATCGGCGTATTCTTGTGAGTATTTTGAGTATACTTTGAGTATTGCTTGATCGGTGCAAGTTCCTCATAGCTTTATATCAGGTGTTTTTCTTTAGAAATCTTGATCTTTTTTTCGGTAAGGGATATTATTTTTTCTCGAATGATATTATTTCTTGATATCATTATCTTTGAAATATTGATTGAACTTTTTATCAAATTTGGAACTTTTTCATGTGGGGGGTTACTATTCATGAGTTCTTATTCATGAGTTCTTATTCACGAGTTCTTATTCATGAGTTCTTATTCACGATTCTTATTCACGAGTCTTATTAAGCGAAGCGTGAAGATGTTTTTGTGGAATTTCTATCTTTTGGTGTCGAGATTTACTATTCACGTATCGGACTTATTCACGTATCTGACCTTATTCACGAATATCGAATTCATAAAAAATAAAATTTCTTCTTTTAAATCCAAAATATCTATTACGGATACTAGCTTTGATTGTATCCATGTTTTGATCATTCTTGAATTTTACACCACTATGATTATTTTTGAGGTATTTTTGGGCGTGGATAAAACAAAAAATCGAATCCTTAATCCTTAATCCTTGTCATTTTGTTTCCTTTGGATTCGTTTCTTTAAAAAAATATTTTTCATCATCCTCGGTCTTAAATGATGATATTATTGAATATCTTTGGCACATGTAGTGCAATATCTTTGATGAATGATTTCTGAAGAATATCTTTGGCACGTAGTGCAAAGATGAGCAGTGTTAGAGATGAATCATTGACGTGATGATGAACATGATGAGCAGTGTTTAAATGAACATGACCCGGTGATGAATATCTTTGGCTGTGTGCAAAGATGAATATTTGATTCGGATGTATATTGATTGATGTTACGGGGATAAAATATGAGATGATGAACTTTTAAATTCATATACATAGAAGATAGTAGTTTGCATTCTCTACTTAACTCTTACAATGAATTATTATTTCATTGCGAATATTGATTTAAAATTTGTTGTCTATTGTATGTATAAATTAGGTATACATCACCCATCTTGGGTGCGCCACTTACATAGTGCAATTTAAATACAACTTATTAACATAAGCGTAATATGCAATCGACATAAGCGTGAGTTTAAATACAAATATAAATCTACTAGATATTATACTGAAACTCGAAAAAAAGTCCTCATTACAATTATTATCACATTTACATTTTACGAGAATAGTGAGGACTACTAATCTTATCTTGGGACCATCACTTTCGTTTCCCAGGCTAAATCCCGGCTATATTATCATTTCACGAAGAAACGGTGAAAAGAAAGGGTGAGCTCAACTAGCCCGATAAAAATATTATGACTAAGATAATGCGAGAATAAATTATCAATAGTCTTGATAATATTAAGCGATAAAATACAATAGACAACCCGGTTTAAGCTGCGGTGAATATCTGATCCATTAAAAAGTCAGTAGAAAATAAAATCTACTATCTTTTAGGTTTTAAAGGTTTTTCATCAACATTTATAAATTTGAGACTCGACTTTAATAAATATTCCACATCATCGAATCACCCTTACACTTTTGACGAGGATATTCTTTAGTATCCGCGACCACAATTATTCATGCACTACGGGCGAGAATATTTGTGTATTCATTAATAATCATGATCATGCCAACAAGCATCCATCCATCGATACACTCTGACCCTTTGAGGATTTTTATCCACATCATTTGTAACATTACGGTCGTGATTACATTAGAATAGTCTCTGTCGTAATCATACCAAGTCCATCCCCATGCACTTCTGAGGCCCACGAGATGACTTTCAAAAAAATATAAACATGAGGATGATGACAATGATATAAAAATTGATAAAACAAGTTCAAAAATTATTTTATCCGAGGAATTATTAACGATAAATTATCGACATGATCTTTGTTTTGTAGAGTAAAATTCAAGAATGATCGAAAGAATATTTCCATGAAAAGATCTTTGGATGAAACATGAAATATCGAGGATATTCCACTAATTTCATGGAGTATAGAAGTCAAAGTTTTAACCAATTTGGGTATAATAAAGAATGGAATAACAAAAGAAATCACCGTAAATGCGATGAGCCCTTACAGACGAGTTATTCAACGAAATAATAAATAACGGAACGAATCGGTGAATGTTCAACGAATAATAAAGATGGAACCGGATCAATGAATAATAAAAGATAATAAAGATACCGGATCGAATAAAAAAAGCCGGGAACGGATCGGGATAAAAAACACCGGATAGGATGTTCAGCGAGAATAATAAAAAAGCGGAACCGGTCGGTGTGTAAAACACCTGAGCGAGGATGTTCAGCGAAATAATAATAAAAAGCGGAACCGGTCGGTGTAAAACCTGAGAGCGGGATGTTCAGCGAGAATAATAATAAAAAAGCGAACCCGTCGGTTGTAAAACACTGCAGAGCAGAGGATGTTCAGCGAGAATAATAGAAGAATGTCACCAAGTATAGGGTAAACCACTTATCTGAGTTATTCAACGAGAATAATAAGCGATGGAATAACAACAGTTCTCTTCATGAATAAGAAAGAATAACACCCACTTACATTTGGTAGGAGATTGAATCTTTACTTGGCGGTGTAGTAACAAAATACTCTTCTTCTTTCTCTCTTATTCTCTCTATACTTTCTCTCTCTATAAGCTTGAATGAATTAAATGAAAAATAATGAAGCCCTAGGCCTCTATTTATAGAAGATTTCTAAACTTAGCTTTTCTTAGTGTGAAAAGCGAGTGGCTTGACTTGATGTGATGTGAAAAAAAGTTTTGCCTTTGTGTAATGTGAAGCGACAAGTGGTTCGGCCTTTTTGTAATGTGAAGCGACAAGTGGTTGACGTCTGGTAAAGGTAATACTATTACTAAAGGTAAATACTATTAGTGAAGGTAAATACTATTCCGAAGGTAAATACTATTAATTACTATTGGCGAAGGTAATTACTATTTGGTGAAGGTAATTACTATTGAGAAAGTAATTATTCACTATTAATTACTATTCACGAGGGTAATTACTATTATTATTGAAGGGTAATTACTATTGAGAAGGTAATTACTATTGATGAAGAGACTCTTAGATGATGACATATAGGCCCCCCCCAAAAAATAATCAAACTTACCACAAATCATTTTTTTTTCATCAACACATATTTAATCTTTCAACAATTATTAATCATTTATAACTTGTAAATCTCAATTATTGATTTAATCTTATAACATATTATCTGAGATGATCTTTGTGACAATAATTGAATCAATAATATAAGAGATATGATCACGACAATTCTTTGTGTGATAATTGAGCGTAAATTTGAGTGACTTCTCACGTAAGCATCGATAATCAATCTGAGTGTCTTCTTATCTGACGACTACACAGCGTATTCTTGTACTTTTACCATAGGGTAGTTCAGCGGTTTTAACGGTAACACCTCCGTAGTTATTTTTATAAAATATTTTTTTTCGTTTTCTCGATCAAATGAATAATTACATTATGGGGTCCACCATGATTGAGCCGTTATGCGAATATTCCTAACAAAAAAGAATATTCCCAGACCAAACGAATATTTTATAACAACTTGCATACTTTGCAAAATTTATAAATATTACCCACAACTATAACATTATATCAAATTTATTCCATAATATTCAAAATAATATTTATAGAAAAATTCATCTTTATTTATAAAAATTTGGGGTCTTCTGACCTCCCTTCTTATGAAATTTAAGCCCTCGAAATTAGAATGCGATACACAGTATGTCGAAGAGGTAAGGATACCTTGATTTCATTTGATTCTAACTCCCAGTCATTTCCTCGACATCGTGGTTCCTCCATGAAACTTTGACTTGAGTATAACCTTGGGCGTAGAATATGTTCCTTCTTATCAAAATTTGAGCAGGAACCTCTTAATCGTCAAATCTTCCGCTATTTAAATCGGGTTAACTTTCGATAATATGGTTGGGTCTTTCACATATTTACGTAACATAGATATGTGAAAAAGCGTTATGAACACGAGACATATTTGGCGGTAAAAGCGAGTCTATAGGCCCACGATTCTACTCGATCGAGGATTAAAAATGGGCCAGATGAATCGAGGTTTAAGTTTTCCTCTCTTTCCAAATCTTGTAACTCCTTTCCATGGAAGCGACTCTTAACAACACATGATCTCTATATGTCGAATTCCCGTCCTTTCGATGAAGATCGGCATAACTCTTTTATCGATTTTGTGAGGTTTTTATCGTTGTCGGATCGTTTGAATCTTTTAAAAGTAGTCATACGTACCAACTCGGTCCCAACAACGTTGCTTCACCCACCTCGTCCAGGCATCTTTGGAAGCGACACTTTCTTCCATCTGGCGCTTGAATGGAGCCATGCGATACTTGCGATAAGCTGTTGTTGTGGGAAAACTCCACGATGGTAAGAACTTGTCCCACTCCCTTGAAATCAAGGACCACGAGTCTTAATAGATCTTGAGAGTTTGAATAGTCCTCTCCATTGTCCGTCCGTCCGTCGAGGATGATATCTTAGAAACTAAATCGTGAAATCTGTGCCCATAGCTTTTGCAAACTAACCCAAAATCGTGAAGTGAATCTTGGGTCTCGATCGAAACTATGGATCTGGCATACCATGCGATCTTACAATCTCGTTTATGTACATCTGACGAGGCGTTCAAGTGTATAAGTTTCTCGTGTCGGTAAAAATGAAGCGGACTTGGTCGATCTATCAACAATGACCCAAATCGCATCGATGCCTTGAGAAACCTTAGGAAGGCCGTGTAGCTTGAAATCCATGGTAATGTGCTCCCACTTCCATTACGGAATTTCAAGTGGTTCTGATGGACCTTTTGGTACTTGATGCTCAAAACTTTAACTTCGTTGACAAGTTAGACACCTTGAGATAAGCAGTATTATCTCTCTCTCTTATTGCTCCTCCACCAAAATGTATGCGAATATCATGATACATTTGGTACTCCCGAGATGGATTGCAAATGGTGTGTTGTGTTGCCTCCATCATGATATTATACTTTAAATCGAGTCGTTAGGAACACAAAATGCAGAGTTGACTCGAAGTATTCCTTCTTCATCGATTCTTGCTTGCGCGTAGCACCTTCTTGCTTTTTTTTTCTTCATCTCATGCGCGCGCTCGGTGCAGTAGCTTGGCGACTTTAACTTTATCGATTAAAATCGGTTCTACTTTCGTATACTACGCTATCATCACATCGTCCACAGGTCTTTAACTCTATCTCCATCCTTTGCAAGTCACACAAAATGGGCCTTTGCGTTGACAATATCGCTTTTCGTGCTTGCGTATGATTTTCTACTCGATCGTCGTCTACCACGTTTAAACTTTTCGAGGATGGTATTGGATGGTATGATCATAATCTTTCAGCAGTTCAAGCCAGCGTCGTTTTGTCGCGTGTTGAGTTCCTTTTGAGTGAAGAAATATTTGAGGCTTTTATGATCAAGTAAAGATCTCCACTTTCTCCCCATCTGAGTAATGCCTCCAAATTTTAAGTCAAAAAACAACATTTGCCAACTCTAGATCATGAGTAGGATAATTCCTCTCATATTCTTTGAGTTGTCGCGAGGCATAAACTATAACTTTTCCATGTTGCATAGAACACATCCCACCCCTTTGCTAGAAGCATCACTTGTAGATGACAAATCCCTCAAGGCGGATGGTATTGTCGAGCAGTCTTTGAAAATAAGTCTCTCTTGAGTTCTTGAAAACTCTTCTCACATTCTTAACTCAATAGAACTTTGTATCTTTCCAAATCGGTTTGAGTCGATGGAATAGCGATTAGAAAATCCTTCCACGAATCTCAGATAATAAACCCATTTAAGCAAAGCTCGTGCTTGATCCTTTGATTTAGGTTGTTCCCGACTTTGAATAGCTTGATCTTTCTTTGGGTCAGCGGATATTCCATGACTTGATACCACGTGCCCAAGGAATGCTACTTCTTGACGAAACTCGCATTTCTTGACTTGGCATAAAGCTTATATTCACGAAGCTTTTGGAGTGTCGACCTCAAGTGTTGCTCATGATCTTCACGGCTTTTGGAATAAATAAGGATGTCATCAATAAAAGGCGACCACAAAGTGATCTAAATATTCCTTGAATACTCGGTTCATCATATCCATGAAAGCGGCGGGGCATTAGTCGATCGAAAGGACATGACTAGGAATTCATAATGCCGTCTGGGAGTTACGGCGCCTTCTTTGGAATGTCGGTGATTACAATCTTCAATTGGTGATATCAGGAGCGAAGATCGATCTTTGAAAAGAATTTGGCTCCTTACAAGTTGGTCGAAGCGGTCATCATCGTCGTGGCAATGGATGGATATTTTTTTTTGATGGTGACGTGATTGACTCCAGATAATCAATACAAAATCGCATACTCCCATCTTTCTTCTTCACGAATAGAGCAGGGCACCCCGAGGAGAAGTACTAGGGCGAATAAAGCCCGATGTCTAACAATTCCTGCGGTTGGGTCTTTAACTCACGAAGTTCATAGGAGCCATTCGATATGGGGCTTTGGAAATAGGTTTTGTCTGGGGTTCAAGTCGATACAAAATTCAATTTCACGCTCTGAGGGGTAGGCGGGGAAGTTCTTGAGAATCGTCGGAAATTTATTAACAATAGGAATATCGTTTAAAAGCGGCGTATTTTTTTTTTAAATCGTGACATGAGCTAAGAAAGCTTGACATCCGTTTTTTTCGATAAGCGAATAGCTTTATGGCTTGAGATGGCCGTGATTGATTTTAATGGTTTGGTCGTTTGAATTAGCATAATAGGTTGATTAGGAATATGAAAGCTAACAACCTTACGAAAACAATCAATTTTTGCATGATAAGTAGTTAACCAATCAATCCACAGAATCACGTCAAATCTGAGTATATTTTAATGAAATAAGATCGACGGGTAATGTGAAGTGCTGGAATTTGAACCAAACAAGACTTATAAGCGATGGATGTAATGAAGGTTTCTCCCAGCGGAGTTTCCACGAGATAAGTCGAAGTCTAATTTCTCGGTCGAATTTAATCGATGGCGCAAGTAGGAGAAATAAAAGAATGGGTAGAACAGGTTATCAAATAAAGTATAGACTTCATTAGAGTTTATGATAAGCTTACGTGATGACCTCATTCAGTTCCTTGCTCTTTGGGAGGTCACAACAAATGCTCTCCCCCTACCTTCTGGGTTTTGAATTTTACGGGATGGCCTTTGGTGCCTCCATCCTAGGCTTTGAATTTGTCTTGATGGCAACAAAATCGAGCTAAGTGACCTTCTCTTCCACAATTATAACATGCTTTGGGCGGCGGCATGGCCTTGATTTGGTGATGTGTCCCTCTCCTCGCATTTGAAGCATATGATGGGTGGTCTTTCTCCTTCCTTAACAATGGGTCTTTGGTCTTGGCGTCTTTCCATCATTGTTGAATCTCCTTTTCTTGAAATGTCCATTCTTATTGTTTTGTACGATTACCACAAAAGTGGTTACCATATCGGCTTTGTTGATTCCCTCCGCTTGTTGTCACAGCCTCGATGACTACTCTCTCATGGTATTATAATTTTTTTCAATTGCTCTCTCTTTTTTGTTGTTGACTCATTATCGCGTTCCACTAAGCGAGCCCCTATTTACAACATCTGAATACAAACACGGTTTATGAGAAATAAGATGTTGGCGTATCTCGACTTCAAACCTCTTAAAAACATTAGCGCCATTCTCTTCATTATCCACCACCAGTGGGGCCTGGCCGTGATAACTCATAAAATTTTGCCTCGTGTTGCGACACGGTCGTATTGTTTTGTTCGACTTGATAAACTCCACCTCCTTCCGTGGCGAATACTTTCGGGGAAAGTATTTGTCGTTGAAACGACTCTGGAACTTCTCCCAAGATATCTTGATCAATTGGGTTGAGTCGTTTCTGGAATTCCCACCGATGTCCTTTCTCCGCAAGCGCAACAAAAAGCGTGAAAGGAACCTTTTTGCTCCTCGGAGCATCCCAGACATCAAATATCTTGGTAATCTGCTTTATCCATACTTAGCGAGTGGTTTTGGCTCTCCCTTAAACTCGGTGGTCCCGGCTCCTTGAATTGTTTAGCGGTGACCTTGAGAGAGTTTCAGTGTTTCCACCTACGTTTTGGGCGAGAGTCGCTCTACTTTCTTTGTTGCATAAATTACATAAAACCTCTGAACATTTGATCGTTCATCATTTGGTCGGTGTTGTTGTTTTTGCGTGAGGATTATCGCCTTCACGATGCACATTATCACGATTATTGATATGTGGTGAATCAACGATCGCTGCTGCGCTCCATTCTTCTATTCTCAACATTCTCGGATGTCATTTTTGATCTCTTGCCACAAAACAAAGGTTAATTGACGTATAACAAATTATCCTATCTTGACCAACCAATAAAATATCACATAAACTTAGGTAGGTCAAATACTAGCGAAGGTATTCCCGTCTCTCCCCTCTAGTACTATTCTCACATCTTAGCGAGGATCGTATCCTAGCTACGATACCAGCTGTGGCCCCCCCCCAAAATTAGGTATACATCACCCATCTTGGGTGCGCCACTTACGTGATGCAAAATTAAATGACTTATTAACATAAGCGTAAGTATATGTCAATCGACGTAAGCGTGAGTTTAAATACAAATATAAATCTACTAGATATTATCTGACAAACTCAAAAAAAAAGTCCTCATTACAATTATTATCACACTTTATTTTGAGAATAGTGAGGACTACTAATCTTATCTTGGGGACCATCACTCGTTTCCCAGGCTAAGTCCCGGCTATATTCTCATTTCACGAAGAAACGGTGAAAGAAAGGGTGAGCTCAACTAGCCCGATAAAAAATATTATGACTAAGATAATGCGAATAAATTATCAATAGTCTTGATAATATTAAGCGATAAAATACAATAGACAACCGGTTTAAGCTGCGGTGAATATCTGATCCATTAAAAAGTCAGTAGAAAATAAAATCTACTATCTTTTAGGTTTTAAAGGTTTTTCATCAACTTTTTATAAATTTGAGACTCGACTTTAATAAATATTCACATCATCGAATCACCCACTTTTTTTCTGACGAGGATATTCTTTAGTATCCGCGACCACAATTATTCATGCACTACGGGCGAGAATATTTGTGTATTCATTAATAATCATGATCATCGTACCAACAAGCATCCATCGATGATACTCTCTGACCCTTTGAGGATTTTTATCACATCATTTGTAACATTACGGTTAATGATTACATTAGAATAGTCTCTGGTGTAATCATACCAAGTCCATCATCCCCATACTTTCTGAGGCCCACGATGATGACTTTAAAAAATATAAACATGAGGATGATGACAATGATATAAAATTGATAAAAACAAGTTCAAAATTATTTTATCCGAGAATTATTAACGTCAAATTATCGACATGATCTTTGTTTTGTAGAGTAAAATTCAAGAATGATCGGAAGAATATTTTTCATGAAAAGATCTTTGGATGAAGCATTGAATATCGAGGATATTCCACTAATTTCATGGAGTATAGAAGTCAAGTTTTAACTTATTTGGGTATAATAAAGAATGGAATAACAAAAGAAATCACCGTAAATGCGATAGGCCTTGCAGACGAGGTTATTCAGCGAATAATAAATAAATAAACGGTCGGGTGAAATTCACCTGCAAGCGGGATGTTCAACGAGAATAATAAAGATGGAACCGGATCCGGTGTAAAACACACATAGATAGGATATTCAGCGAGAATAATAAAAAGCGGAACGAATCGAGTGTAAAACACCGGACGGGATATTCAGCGAAATAAAAAAAAAAGGAACCGAGTCGGTGTAAAACACAGAGAATGGATGTTCAAGCGAGAATAATAAAAAAGCGGAACCGGTCGGGTGTGTAAAACACCGAGACGAGGATGTTCAGCGAAATAATAATAAAAAAAGCGGAACCGGTCGGTGTAAAACACTGACGAGACGATGTTCAGCGAATAATAGAAGAATGTCACCAAGTATAGGGTAAACCACGTATCTGAGGTTATTCAGCGAGAATAATAAGCGATGGAATAACAACAGTTCTCTTCATGAATAAGAAAGAATAACACCCCTTACATTTTGGTAGGAGATTGAATCTTTACTGACGATGTAGTAACAAAATACTCTTCTTCTTTCTCTCTTATTCTCTATATACTTTCTCTCTCTCTATAGCTTGAATGAATTAATTGAAAAAATAATGAAGCCCTAGGCCTCTATTTATAGAAGATTTCTAGCTTAGCACTTTTTTTTGTGAAAAGCGAGTGGAAAAGCGAGTGGCTTGTGGCTTTTGGGCCTTTGAAATGTGAAGCGACAAGTGGTTCGGCCTTTTAATGTGTGTGACGACAAGTGGTTCGACGTCTGGTAAAGGTAATTACTAATAAAAAGGTAAATACTATTAGTGAAGGTAAATACTATTCACGAAGGTAATTACTATTAACTATTGGCGAAGGTAATTACTATTATTGAAGGAAGGTAATTACTATTGGCGAAGGTAATTACTATTGTGAAGAAGGTAATTACTATTGTGAAGGTAATAATTACTATTTAATATTATTGTGAAGGTAATTACTATTGTGAAGGTAATTCTTATTGAAAGAGACTCTTAGATGATGACATATAGCCCCCCAAAAAATAATCAAACTTACCACAAATCATTTTTTTTCATCAACACATATTTAATCTTTCAACAATTATTAATCATTTATAACTTGTAAATCTCGTTATTATTGATTTAATCTTTATAACATATTATCTGAGATGATCTTGTGACAATAATTGAATCGATAATATAAGAGATATGATCGTGATTCTTTAGCAATAATTGAGCATAGTGAGTGACTTCTCACGTAAGCATCGATAATCAATCTGGTGTCTTCTTATCTGACCACTGCGTATTCTTGTACTTTTACCATAGGGTAGTTCAGCGGTTTTAACGGTAACACCTCCGTAGTTATTTTTATAAAATATTTTTTTCGTTTTCTCGATCAAATGATAATTACATTATGGGGTCCACCATGATTGAGCCATTATCTGAATATTCCTAACAAAAAAGAATATTCCCAGAGCCAAACGAATATTTTATAACAACTTGCATACTTTGCAAAATTTATAAATATTACCCACAAAATAACATTATAAATTTATAATATTATAATTTATTCCATTCCATAAATATTAGTTTGAAACTATTTAATGACAAATACTTTCACGAAAGTGTTACCACGAAAGGAAAGCGAGATATGAAGGAAGTGGAAACAAATTACCAAGATATTCGATTAGAACGAAGGTTCCATTACGCCACATGTTCATGGCGGTGGATCTTGGTGGGAATCGAAGGCGTACCCATCCAGTTTGCAATGTCTTGGGAGTTTGATCGATTAATGACAAATACTTTCATTGTTAAATCGATGAAGGAAGTGGAGTTCATTAGTTGGAACAAAACAACATGGCGGTGTCTCGATCGAGGCAAAGTTTGCGAGTTATCGAGTTTACACCTCATTTGGTGGAGAATGAGGCGCGTATGGCGCGGATGTTTCTTAGAGGTTTGAAACACGACGTCGTCGATATCTCATTTCTCATAAATTTTCTCTCTATTCGGATGTTGTAAGCAGGGCTCGATTATTAGGCGAGATACTTGATACGTTCAATGAGGACCATAACGAGGATCGTACCGGAGATATAGCGATCAGCGAATAATAATGATAACCGGTGGAGAAAAGAAAATAACGGACAAAAATGGTAACCACTCGGGTGGTAATCATGGCCGTGAAAATAGAAGAAGCGAGTCGGGAGGAGATTTTAAAGAGAGATTTAACAACGACCATGTGAAGGCGGCGGTCTTGCGTGACAAGCGGAGTTCTAAGGGGAGAGAAACGACCACCGGTCGTATCTTTACAAATCTTGGAAAAGAGGACATATCGGTCAAGCGCCCTGACAGTTTCAAGGTATGCTATAATTGTGGAAAGGAAGGACATATCGCTTTCGAGATTATGCGATAGCGAAACCTAGTTATTGAGGGGCGGTGACTCAAAAAATCCCGAGAAAAGTCAAAGTCAGCGATTCTTCAGGAAGAGGCGTTTGTTGTGGTTGGTCAAAATCACGAGGAACCCAAGCGAGGTGATCACGGGTTAGTTATTTATAAATTCTTGCGAAGTTTATACCTTACTTGATCTGGGTCTACCCATTCATTTATCTCTCTGCTTGTGCTCAGCGTTTAAACTTGACTCGGAGAAATTAGACTTTGACTATCTGTGGAAACTCAGTTGGGAGAAACTTTCATCACATCCATTTGTTTATAAATCTTGTTTGATTCAAGTTGGCACCATCACATTACACATTGACCTTATCTCTTTAAAGATACTTGCTTTTGATGTGATTTTAGGGATTGATTGGTTAACTACTCATCATACCAAAATTGATTGTTTTAAATAAGGTTGTTAGTTTTCATATTCTAACTTGACTTTGTTATGCAATTCAAGCAACTAAACCATTAAAATCAATCATTTTCATATCTAATCATAAAAGCTATTCGTTTATTGAAAAGCGGATGTCGAAGCTTTCTTAGCCCATGTTATGGATTTGAATAAAGACACGTCGAATTTGAATAATATTCTGTTGTTATTGACTTTCTGGCGTATTTCTGAAAGAACTTCGGTCTACCCCGAGCGTGAAGTTGAATTCTTTATTGATCTTGAACACAGTACAAAGCCATTTCTAAAACCCCATATCGAATGGCTCTATTGAACTTGAGGAGTTAAAGGTCAACTACTGAAATTGTTGGACATCCGGTTTCATTAAATCTAGTACATCTCCTTGGGGTGCTCTGTTTTATTTGTAAGAAAAAAGGCGGGAGTATATCGACTTTATTGACTATCGGAATTGAACCATGTCACCATCGAGAATAGGTATCCTCTACCTCGTATTGATGACTTGTTTGACCCGATTCTGCAAGAGCACAATTCTTTTCAAAATCGATCTTAGTTACGGATATCATCGGTGAAGATTAGAATGAGGATATTCAAGGCGCGCCTTGAACTTCGGTATGGGCATTATGAATTCTTAGTCATGTCTTTGGATTAACTAATGCTCCTATGACTTTCATGGATATGATGAGCCAGAGTATTCGAGGAATATTTGGATCGATTCGTTGTTGTCTTTATTGATGACATCCTCGTATATTCAAAAGTCGTGAAGATCATGAGCACCGTTTGAAAATTTGGTACTCGAAGGCTTCGTGAAAACCAACTATATGCCAAATTGAAGAAATCGAGTTACGGCGAGGAAGTAGCATTCCTTGAGCGCGTGGTGTCGAAACATGGAGTATCTGTTGATCGTGAAGATTGAAGCATCTGAAAGTTAGAACAGCAAAGTCGGTGGTTGAAATCGTAGCTTTTGGGCTTAAATTTGGTTATTATCGGAGATTAGTGGAAGGGTTTTCTCGAATCGCTACTCCATTAACTTCGGTAACTTCGGAAGGATACAAAATTCGTTTGGAAGCGAAGAATCGAGAGAAAGTTTCCAAGAGCTTAAGGAGACTTATTTGATTTTGTTCTAACAATACCATCTGGTTCGGATGGATTTGTTATCTCTGACGATGCTTGAGGCAAAGGGTTAGGATGTGTTCTCATGCAGCGTGGGAAAAGTCATAGCCTTATGCCTCGCGACAACTTAAAAGAGTATGAGAGGAATTATCCTACTCATGATCTAGAGTTAGCGGCCCGATCGTTTTCATGTTAAAGATATGGAGCCTTATCTATATGGGGAGAAAGTGGAGATATATTCGGACCATAAAAAGCCTTAAATATTTCTTCACTCAAAAAAGAACTTCGACATCTGGCGTGACGTTGGCTCGAGCTATTGAAAGACTACGACCACACTATTGATACCATCACGGAAAAGCGAGCGTGGTAGGTGGCGCGTTGAGTAGAAGATCATATCTTGAGGAATGAGTGCGATGATGTCAAGTATCAGTATCGCGTAGAGCCCGACTTTAATAGAAAAAGTTAAGGTTGCTCGAGCCCAGGCAGGCGAGTGATGCGTATGAAGAAGAAAGTACAAGAAGGAGCTATTAGGAGGCGAGAATTGATGAAGAAGGAATACTTGAGTCCACTCTAGACTTTGTGTTCTAACGACTACGATTTGAAGTACAAGATTATGATGGAGGCACACAATACACCATTTGCAATCCATCTGGAAGTACTAAAATGTATCGTGATCTTGACATACATTTTGGTGGAACAATATGAAGAGAGAGATTGCAAAGTTTATCTCGATGTGTTTAACTTGTCAGCGTGTAAAGGCGGAGCATCTTGTACCTAAGGGTCCGTTGCAACCACTTGAGATTCCGAAATGGAAGTGGGAACACATTACCATGGATTTAGTTCTGGGTCTTCCTACGGTTTCTCAAGGCATCAATCTTATTTGGGTTATTGTTGATAGATTAACCAAGTCTGCTCATTTCTTGCCGTCTGGGAGACTTATTCCTTGAGCGTCTTGCTAGTATGTGCGTGAATGAGATTGTGAGGTTGCATGGCATGCTGTATCCATAGTTTGGGATCGTGACCCAAGATTCACTTCAATTTTGGGTTAGCTTGCAAAAAGCTATGAGCGCAGTTTTGATTTAGTTGGCATACCATCCTCAAGCGGACGGACAATCGAGAGGACTATTCAAACTCTTGAAGATCTATTAAGACTACGTGTCCTAGACTTCAAAGGCGGTTGGGATAAGTATTTACCATTGGTGGAATTCTCCTACAACAACGAGTTATCGAGCAAGTATAGGTGTGGCTCCATTTGAAGCATTATATGGGCCGAAAATGTAGTTCTCCGATATGTTGGGATGAGGTGGGTGAAGCAACATTGTTGGGACCCGAGTTAAATGCGTATGACTACTGAAAAGATCCAAATGATTAAACAAGCGTATACAAAGCGGCACAAGATCGACAAAAGAGTTATGCGGATCTTCATCGAAAGGGCGTGGAATTTAGTGTAGGGGATCATGTATTGTTGCGAGTTGCTCCATGGAAGGGAGTACTGAAGATTTGGGAAGAGAGGAAAGCTCGATCCACGATTTATTGGTCCATTTCAAATTCTTGACCAGGGAGTAGAAATGTAGCCTATAGACTTGCGTTACCTCCGAGTATGTCTCGTGTTCATAATGTGTTTCACATATCTCATACTTAAATAAATATGTGAAAGACCGAACCACGTTATAGAGTTAGAACCAGGACGAGATAGCGAAGACTTAACGTGTGAGGAGGTACACATCAAGATCTTGGATAGGAAGGAGCATGTCCTACTGTGAAGGTCATACCACCACAGTTAAAGTTTTGTGGAGGAATCATGCTTTATAGAGGAAATGACACAGGGAATTGGAAAGCGAAAATGAAAGCGAGGTATCCTCACCTTTTGAAACACACAGAATGCGTCGTCGTCGATTTAGAGGACGAAATTTCATAAGGAGGGAGGTTGTAAGACCCCAACTTATTATTAATAAAATTTAATTTCCTTTATTTATTATTTTGAAATAGTAAGGGTTGATTTGATTAATGTGGATAGTTAAGGGTTAAAATCATAAATATTTCAAAATAAGCAAGTGGTTATAAAATATTCATTGTTGTCGGGGAATATTAGTTTGGTGCGTGGAATATTAAATGCTTTGTCGGGGAATATTAAATGCGGCACGCGACCTTGTGTGGGCCCATGTGAGCGATTGGATGAAGAAAGCGACAAATATATAGTTGTTTAAAAATAACGGCGTAGTTATTCTGCAGATTATCTTTGTTGGAATACTTGGTTAAAACACTGGTGGTTGTTGAAACAGTGCTTTGCGGTATTGCACCAATTATTGATTCTTACGTGAAGGCACTACTCGATAATGGTTCTGATAATTCTTTTTCGATATTTTATTGATTTAATAATTCTTTGCGTTGATATTTTATATTCTTTGTTGTTTGATAATTGTCATTACTGCGATATTTTTCATTATCGAAGCAATAATTCATATTATCTGAATAATATTATTAGATAACATTATTGGCAATGTCTAGAAAGTTACATCTAAGGAGAGGTTTGGTCACTAATTGCTTGGCGCCCGATGAAGAAGAAATTCTTATTGGAAGCCCCCTGCTTTCTGGAGGGAGCTGCACGGTTGTCGATGTGATTACGTAATATTATTTGTGAATAATTAATTATTGATTTATATGATGAGAAAATATTGATTTTATGTGGATATAGATGGAGAAAATTTTAAAATGACAATTGTTGAAAATTGAATATTTTATCTTTTTTACGATAAAATAATTCATTTAAATATATTATTTTATTTTAATAATATATTAATGGTGATATTTTACAATGAATGTGGGATATATGAGTATCTGAGGAGGAAGAGTATTTTTGTTGCAATAAATGTTTAAAACATGTTAAATGTGTTGGTGGACCCATTTTATTGGTGAAATTTGATTATAGCACAATAAAATCGCTTGGTTTGTGGATTTGGGTCAATTTTTGTTTGGAATTTGGAAAAACTTTCTTCTGCAAAGTTGTAGAAATTGAATTTCCTATAAAAATTCATGAGATTCAAATTTTCTGATGAAAGGGCTATTTATTATGAATTATTGAAGTTCAAAAATCAAAAAATAATTGATTTTGGGAGTTTAAATTATTTTTTTTAAGAAAAACGTTTTTGTTTTTTTTGGGCATCATTAACATGTGTTTGAATGCTGAAATTCAGATCTTCTAAGAAGTGGGCTAAGAAAATTTTATAATATATATTAATATTATATTAAATTTTTACTACTTTTGGTGTTCTAAGCATTTTCTATAAATAGGGTCTTGGGTTAGAATTGAAAATCACACGAAAGAAGTTTTCTCTCTATATATATCGGCGTATTCTTGTGAGTATTTTGAGTATACTTTGAGTATTGCTAGGCGGTGCAAGTTCCTTCATTCGACCTATTATATCAAATTATTTCAATTAGAAATCTTGATCTTTTCGAGGTAAGGGATATTATTTTTTTCTCAATGATATTATTTCTTCAATATCATTATCTTTGAAATATTGATTGAAACTTTTTATCAAATTTGGAACTTTTTCATGTCGGGTTACTATTCATGAGTTCTTATTCATGAGTTCTTATTCATGAGTTACTATTCACGATTCTTATTCACGATACTTATTAAGCGAAGCGTGAAGATGTTTTTGTGGAATTTCTATCTTTTGGTGTCGAGTTACTATTCACGTATCTGACCTTATTCACGTATCTGACTATTCATATCTGACACTATTCATAGAAAAATAAAATTTCTTCTTTTTTTGTCCAAAATATCTATTACGGATACTAGCTTTGATTGTATCCATGTTTTGATCATTCTTGAATTTTACACCACTATGATTATTTTGAGGTATTTTTGGGCGTGGATAAAACAAAGTCTGAATCCTTAATCCTTAATCCTTGTCATTTTGTTTCCTTTGGATTCGTTTCTTTAAAAAATATTTTTCATCATCCTCGGTCTTAAATGATGATATTATTGAATATCTTTGGCACATGCAAAGATGAATGTTTCTTAAGAATATCTTTGGCTGTAGTGAATGATTTCTGAAGAATATCTTTGGCGTAGTGCAAAGATGAGCAGTGTTTAGATGAACATGACCAGGTGATGAATATCTTTGGCTGTGTAGTGCAAAGATGAATATTTGATTCGGATGTATATTGATTGATGTTACGAGGGATAAAAGATGAGCGATGAACTTTTAAATTCATACATAGAAGATAGTAGTTTGCATTCTCTCTTAACTCTTCTAATGAATTATTATTTCATTGCGAATATTGATTTAAAATTTGTTGTCTATTGTATTCTATTAGATTTTTCTGTTGAAGACTAACGATAATTTGTTGTATATTATCTTAGTCATAATATTCTTTTTGGGCTAGTTGAGCTCACCCTTTTCCTTTTTGTTCCATTTTTCTTCTCGGGAGCGAGAATATAGCGAGTACTGAGTCGGGGTATGGAATGAAGGTTTTAGAGAGAGTTGTTTAGTAGTCCTCACCATTTTTGTAAAATAATGTATCAATAAATGTGATGAGGATTTATTTGAGTATAGATATTATACAGAAGATAATATTTGTATTCAAACTCACGAGTTTCTTGTTGTAATAATAAAGTTGTAGTTGTTTACGTACCATGTATATTGACAACTTCGAGAATGGGTGATGTATACCTATTTTTGGGGCGTGTATATGTGAGCTACTACCTATACTTGGTGACATTCTTCTATTATTCCGCTCTTTATTATTCTCGGTTTTAATATACCGTCTGTCATCTTATCTGTAGGACTGGTTCCATCATTTATTATTCCGCATTTATTATTACTCGTTGGAACATCCTATCGGTTAGAATTTCACCGACACGGTTCCGTTATTATTATTCATTGAAATAACGCCTACATCTGATCACCGCATGCATGGTGATATCTTTTGTTATTCCATTCAATTATTATACTTAGTTGATTAAAATTTTGACTTCTATACTCCATGAAATTAGTGGAATATCCTTGATATTTGCGCTTCATCCAAAGATTTTTTTCATGGAAATATTCTTACGAGCATTCTTGAATTTTACTCTCACAAAGCGATATCATGTTGACAATTTTGACGTTATTGGTTCTGGATAAATTAATTCTTGAACTTGTTTAATTGAATTCTTATATCATTGTCATCATCCTCATGTTTATATTATGTTGAAAGTCATCTGTGGCACATGGTGCATAGATGGACTTGGTATGATTATGACCGGATTATTCGATATAATCATGGCCGTAATATTACAAATGATGTGAAAATTAAAAGTCCTCATTGGCCCGTAGTGCATTGATGGACGATTTTGGTATGATTATGGCTATGGATTCTCTTGACCAGGGAGCAAAGATGAATTATTTTATGGCATGATCATGACGACCATTAATGAATACACAAATATTCTTGGCCCGTAGTGCATGGATAATTGTGGTCGTGATACTAAAAAATATCCTTGGCCGTAGTGCAGGGGTGATTCGATGATGTGGAATATTTATTAAGTTGAGTCTCAGCGATAAAAGTGATGAAAAACTTTTTAAATCATAAAAGATAGTAGATTCTATTCTCTACTTGACTCTTTTAATGGATTGCTTGTTCCGCTGCAGTTAAACTTGATATCTATTATATTTTATCAGTTTAACATTGTTGGGGACTAATGATAATTTATTCTGCATTATCTTAGTCATAATATTTCTTACTGGGCTAGTTGAGCTCACCCTTTCTTTCATTATTCTCTTGAAATGAGAATATAAATTTGGGACGACGAGTCGGGGAACGGAGTGATGGTCCAGAGGATAGCATTAGTAGTCCTCACTATTTTATGAAATAGTGTGATAATAATTATAATGAGGACTCCTTTTGAGTTTGTATACTCTCTAGTAGACAATAATTGTATTCAAACTCACAGTTTATGTTTTGTCGTATTGTACACGACATTTGTATTAGTAAGTTGTATTTGAATTATGTACCATGTATTTGGCGACCCAAGATGGGTGATGTATACCTAATTTTGGGGGCGTCACAGTTATTGTTTTATTATGTTACGTTATGGTTAATGTTATTAGTAATCAGATAGTTACAAGCTTGTATGAAGACAAACTTCAAGTGTTAAATTTACATGTGAGATTGTCCTATTTATCTAGCTGATGTATATTTATAAATTACATACTCATAAAAATTATCTGGAAATTGTACAATTGGTATTTAAATCTGCATATAGAGATAACCATTTTATTTTTTGTGAGTAACCAAATTTACATAAAATTGGTTCAGAACGGTATCCATCAGCTATTTCAGTTGAAATGTTAGGTTGGTATCCAAACCTATATATATAATAACCATTTTTGTTTTTGTTAGTAACCAGATAGTTATAAGTTTGTATCAGGACTGTTATAAAGTGTTAAATGTATATATTTTATTTATACCCTGTCATTATGATGAAATACGAAACTCCAATTAAGAGTTCCCATTTATATATATGATAGTCATTTATAGATCTCATATTAAAATAAAAATAGTTTGAGAGGTGCGGTTGGTATCCAAACCTCGCATATAATGGTAACTATTTTAATTTTTGTTAGTAACCAAATAATTAAAAACTTATATTGAAACGAATTATCAAATGCTTAATGTATATATTGAGGTTCACGCTTATCTAGTTTGATGGATACTTTTAAATTACGTAGTTATAAAAGTTATTTGAAATGGTCCATGCCAGTTGGTAACTAAATATGAATATAGAGTAACCATTTTATTTTAGATGGGTAACCAAATTTACATAAAAATATTTCGGTCCATTACCATTATTCATGTATATGTTTACTTTAAATTGACAACTTATTCATCAATTTTTGGTTCTTTACACCATCAAAAAATGTTACCAACCATATGGGTTAATGGTTACTAAAATAACTATATATTCTTTATTACAACAATTATTAGTAGTCCTCACTAAAAATACAACAATACACAATGAGGACTCTTTGTGAGTTTGTATAATCTAAATATATATTCAAACTCACGGTTTATGTTTTGTCATCATTATACATGATAGTTATGTATTAGTAAGATGTATTCCGTGAATTCAATGACACCTCAAGATGGGTGATGACACCTTACATAAAGGTATATCAAATCAAAAGCTAACTTTTTTAGAAATTAAAATCTTTGGGAAGTGCTCAAGAAAATACCAAACACTCATCATGGGAGGCCGTGCGTGACACCTTACATAAAGGTTATGATAGATATCATATGTGCTCAAGAAATTATCCTTGTTTCTGACCCGATAGACCCCATAAGAAAAAAAAAGAAAAAGCGAGAAGATTACTATCATATTCTTCCCAATGGTGTGTCTTCTCTTGACATATCATTATCTCCACTTGTCTCTAATTGAGAATTATACTTCAACCAAACTCCAAGATTATATAGGTAGTGCTTCGTATATATACTTCGGCAAGTGGATGAGCACAACCACATCTTATGATGACACGAGGTTGTATGTCATTAGACATCTTGTATGATAGTGGCAAAACACCCTTCCAAGTTAAATTCACCTCACCTATTCAACATCTATAGACTACTTAAATCTGTCTTCCCTTCATTGTTATCCCCACTGACCCATTTACACTTTTATTACACGAAGGAATTGTGAAGCAAAAGGGTGAAACACAACTAGCTTCGATAAAGAATATCATGACTAAAGATAAATAAATTATCAATAGCTTTCATCGATAATAAATCGGAGATTTAGAACATATATGGTAGATGATAAAACTTTTCAACCATAGTTGCGGTGACGAACGAAGCGATCCATTAGAAGAGTCGAATAGACCATAAAATCTATTATCTTCTCCATGTTAAAAGTCCACCAACAATGTTTTATCCCCTAACATATCAATCAACAATTCACATCCACAATCACGTGTATAACTTCATAATCGTAATTGTTGTTCTAAATTCTTTTTCTCATCCGGACAAAGATAATTTTCATCACCTAAAACATCAAAGATCATGGTTATACCAAATCACGATTCATGTTCATAATCATACTAATAAATTCATCTTTTGCACTACGGGCCAAAGATATTCATCAACAGACCATCTTTGCACTACATGCCAAAGATATTCATCAAAAATCATTCATCTTTGCACTACGGGCCAAAGATATTCATCAATAAGTCATCTTTGCTGAATATATATATTCATATCTCGAAAAGAATATAATCAATCATTCGAATTTATATAAACAATAATTATAACCATGTTGATCGATTCACCTTTGCACTTAAGCTAAAGATATTCAATTATAAATTCATGGTCAAGTGATCATACCGATCAACAATTCATCTTTTCCTTCTTGGCCAAAAGAGAACCCATAGTCACGATCATACCAATAATCTACCCATCTTTACACTCAAGTCAAAGAGAAATATCATCATTAGGGTTATAAAATGTTATATATGATAATAAAATCAATATAATCAATACATAATTTTAATCTCCGAGTAAAATTCATAAATCAACTATAATTTGGTTAGAAAAAAAAACCAAATTTTGTAGTGAATAGTACCGTGAATAGTAACTCATGAATAAGAACTCATGAATAGTAACTCATGAATAGTAACTCATGAATAGTAACTTGTGAATAATAAAATCGTGAATAGTAAATTCGTGAATAGTAACTCATGAATAGTAACTCATGAATAGTAACTCGTGAATAGTAACTTGAATAGTAACCCCAAACATGAAAAAGTTCCAAATTTGATAAAAAGTTCAAACCAATATTTCAAGATAATGATATTGAAGAAATAATATCATTTATGAAGAAAATAATCTCCCTTACCTTATCCAATTTACCTCAAAAAGCGTATCTTACGAATGGAATATACCGAATCGAACTTGCACCGTATATAGCAACACTCAAGATATCAAAATACTCACAAGAATACACTCGATAATATAGAGAGAAATAGAGAAAAAACTTCAGTTTACGGTGTGATTTTCAATTCTAACCTAAGCACTTATTTATAGGAAATTTTTTAGAACACCAAAGCGAAAAAATTAATAATATATATTAATATTTTATAAAATCATCATCTACACTTTGACAATCTAACTTCAGCACATTTACCACACAATTGGGGCCCATCAACTCACCAAAACGTTTTAGTGATTTAAAATATTTAAACTTACAAAAATAAATTATTTAGAACTTGAACTTCAATAATTCATAATAAATAGCCTTTTTATCGAAAAAAATTGAATCTCGTGGATTTTTATAGGAAATTCAATTCTCTACAACTTTGCGAAAGAAAGTTTTTCCAAATTCCAAATGAAAATTGACCAAAATCCACATACAGACGATTTTACAAAATTTATAATCAAATTTCGGTCAAGAAATGGGCCCACCAACATGTTTAACATGTTTTAAACAACTTTTGCAACAAAAATACTCTTCCTCATCATATATATCATATATCCCACATTCATTGTAAAAATATCATTATTATTATTATATTATAATAATATAATAAAATATTATTTTATCGATAAAAGATAAAATATCGATTTTCAACAATTGTCACTTTAAAAATTTTCTCCATCTATATCCACATAAAATGAATATTTTCCTTATCATATAAATCAATAATTAATTATTCACAAATAATATTACGAAATCACAATAATGACCAAAAAGTGCGTTCACAGGAAGAGAGGGCTTTCCAATAAAATTTCTCTCTTCTTGCGCCAATTAATTAGGTGACCAAACCTCTCCTTAGACAAAACTTTCTAGACATTTCCAATAATGTTATCTAATAATATTATTCGGATAATATAAATTATTGCTTTGATAATGGAAAATATTGTGTAGTGAGGATTATTATCGAAAACAATAATATAAAATATCAACGCAAAGAATTATTGAATCAATAAAATAAAATATTGAATAATAATTCTTGTAACAATTATTGAGTAGTGCCTTCTTACGTAAGAATCAATAATTCAAAAATATCGTTAAATCGTCAGTAATGCTCTTGTGCAACGCCAGAGCGTATTACTTTACTTTACCCACCGGGTATTCCAACAATGTTAATTCGTAACGAATTACTGCCGTTATTTATAAAAACTTAATTTTGTCGTTTTCTTCATCCGATGATGAATTACATTATGGGGCCCACAAATGGTTATGCCGTCACGAATATTCCCCGACAGAAAGAATATTCCACGACCAAACGAATATTCCCCGATAGAAATGAGTATTTTATAACCACTTGCATATTTTGAAAAAAAAATTCATATATCACCCTTAACTTTAACTTTTTTAAGTTTTAATAAATAATAGTAATCGCTAACAAGTAACATTGTTGGAATACCCTTAGGTAACAGTAAAGTAATACGTAACACGTTATTATGTCAGTTATTAGACACCAGATCGCATAAAGATTTTTTGAATTATTGATTCTTACATAAAAAGGCACTCCAATAAAGAATTATAAGAAAAATTGAATACTTTTATTTCATAAAATTCGGTCTTACATGCTTTGAGTATATTTACTGAGCACTACCTATATAATCTTGGTGTTTGTTTGAAGTATAATTTTCAATTTGAGACAATGGAGATAATGATAAGTCGAGAAGACTCACCATTGGAAAGAATATGATAGTAATCTTTTCGCTTTTTCTTTTAGGGTCTATTAGGTCAACCAAGGATAATTCTGCAGGCCATATGATATCTATCATAACCTGTAAGCATGGCCTCCCATGCACGGAAGGTTTCCTCGAGCACTTCCCAAAGATTCTAATTTCTAAAACAGTTTTTTACTATACCTTTATGTAAGGTGTGTCATTGTGACGTCTTATCCAAGGTTGGGATGAGTGTCACAGCTTGGTATATATTTGTATCCAAACTCACAAAGACATATATGTTGTTGTATTTTGCACGACAATTGTTGTAATAAAATTGTAGTTATTTTCTGTACCATGTATTCGGCGACTTTCAGAATGGGTTGGATGGAATGGACCTATTTTGGGGGCGTCACATTTGGTATCGAGCTTAGGCATATGGTCTCCAAGGAGATCGGGAATATAACTAGGAGGGAGAGATGAGTAAATCCTTCGCTAGTGTGTCCTACCTAAGCTTAATTGTTGGTCACCATAAAATCGAGATATTATGTGATATGTTAATTTATTCAATTAACCCTTGTTTTGAAGTCGTATTCTGTAGAATGATATCCTCAAATACGGAGATGAGAAATGGAGAAATCATGAGGACATGGAAGATGGAAGCAAGGTATTCTCAACTTTTTCAAATTACAGTGCACGTAAATTTTGGGACGAAATTTCATAAGGAGGGAGATTGAAGACCCTCGAATTTTATGAAATAAAAATATTCAATTTTTCTTATAATTACTATTCAATAAATGGTTAAATTGATAAAAGTTAAAGTTAAGGGTGATATATGAAATTTTTTTCAAAATACATGTTGGTTATAAAATATTCATTGTTATCGGAGAATATTCGTTTGGTCGTGGAATATTCTTTCCGCCGAGAATATTCGCAATGCGGCCAGCTAGCCATTTATGGGCCCCATAATGTAAATAACCGTCGGATGAAGAAAACGACAAAATTAAGTTTTTATAAATAACGGCGTAATCAAGTATTAACAACACCGTTGAATACTCTATGGTTAAAATACGATGTCTATGCGTGTTTCGCACAAGAAGCACACCTTTTTACAATTTTTGAATTATTGATCCTTACGTAAGAAGGCACTACTCAATAATTGTTACAATAATTATCGCTCAATATTATATTTTATCGATTCAATAATTGCTTTGCGTTGATATTTTATATTATCGTTGTTTCAATAATTGTCACTACACAAGATTTTCCATTATCGAGACAATAATTCATATTATCCTGAATAATATTATTAGATAATATTATTGGCAATGTCTAGAAAGTTTTTGTCTAAGGAGAGGTTTGGTCACCTAATCGCTATGTAGTAAGGAGAAATCCTTATCGAAAGCCCCCTTTCTTTGAGAACCTACCTCAGTTGTCATTATTGTGATTCAGAATATTATTTGTGAATAATTAATTATTGATTTATATGATAAGAAAAATATTCATTTTATGTGGATATAGATGGAGAAAATTTTTAAAGTGACAATTGTTGAAAATCGATATTTTATCTTTTATGATAAAATAATATTTTATTATATTATTATAATATAATAATGGTGATATTTTTACAATGAATGTGGGATATATGAGTATATGATGAAGAAGAGTATTTTTGTTGCAAAAGTTGTTTAAAACATGTTAAACATGTGTCAGGGCCCATTTCTCGACCGAAATTTGATTATATCCTCGTAAAATCGTCTGTATGTGGGATTTCTATCCAATTTCATTTTGGAATTTGGAAAACTTTCTTCTCGCAAAGTAGAGAGAATTGAATTTCCTATAAAAATCCACGAGATTCGAATTTTCTGGTAAAAGGGCTATTTATTATGAATTATTGAAGTTCCAAAGTTCTGGAATAATTAATTTTTGTAAGTTTAAAATATTTTAAATCACTAAAACGTTTTTGGTGAGTTGATGGGCCCCAATTGTGTGGTAAATGTGCTGAAGTTGGATTGTCAAAGTGTGCGTATGATTTTTATAAAAATATTAATATTAAATTAAATTTTCTGCTTTGGTGTTCTAAGCAATTTCCTATAAATAGGTGTTTAGGTTAGAATTGAAAATCACACCGTAAACTCAAGTTTTCTATTTCTCTCTATATTATCGAGTGTATTCTTGTGAGTATTTTGATATCTTGAGTGTTCTTTATACGGTGCAAGTTCGTTTCAAGCAAATTATTCCAAATGTAAGATCTTTTTTCGTGTAAGGGATGGTAAGGATAAGTAAGTGGGAGATTATTTTCTTCATAAATGATATTATTTCTTCAATATCATTATGCTAAAATATTGGTTTGAACTTTTATCAAATTTGGAACTTTTTTTATGCGTCTGGTTACTTATTCATGAGTTACTATTCACGAGTTACAATTCATGAGTTACTATTCACGAGTTGGTATTCACGATTTACTATTCACGAGTTACTATTCACGACAGGTTACTATTCACGAGTTACTATTCATGAGTTAGTATTCACGGGTACTATTCACTACAAAATTGGTTTTTTTTTCTTACCAAATTATAGTTAATTTATGAATATTACTCTGGAGATTAAAATTATGTATTGATTATATTGATTTTATTATCATATATAACATTTTTATAACCCTAATGATGATATTTCTCTTTGACTTGAGTGTAAAAAGATGGGTAGATTATTGATATGATCGTGACTACGGGTTCTCTTTTGGCCAAGAAGTAGTGAAGATGAATTGTTATCGGTATGATCATGACCATCAATTTATAATTGAATATCTTTAGCTTAAACTTAAGTCAAAGGTGAATTGATCAACACGGTTATAATTATTGTTAATATAAATTCTGAAATGATTATATATTTCTTTTAGATATGAATATATTTGGCAAAGATGACTTATTGATGAATATCTTTGGCCCGTAGTGCAAAGATGAGTGATTTCGATGAATATCTTTGGCACGTAGTGCAAAAGATGGTCTATTGATGAATATCTTTGGCCGTAAGTGCAAAGATGAATTTATTAGTATGATTATGAACATGAACTGTGATTTGGTACAACCATGATCTTTGATGTTTTAGGTGATGAAAATTATCTTTGTCCTGAATGAGGAAAAGAATTTAGAACAACAATTACGATTATGAGTTATACACGTGATTGTGGACAGAAATTGTTGATTGATGTTACAGGGATAAAACATTGTTGGTGGACTTTTAACATGGAGAAGATAATAGATTTTATGGTCTATTTGATTCTTCTAATGGATTGCTCGTTCCGCTGCAACTATGGTTGAAAAGTTTTATCATCTACCATATGTTCTAAATCTCTGATTTATTACTGTTGAAAGCTATTGACAATTTATTTATCTTTAGTCGATGATATTCTTTATCGAAGCTAGTTGTGCTTTCACCCTTTTGCTTCACAATTCCTTTCGTGTAATAAAAGTGTAGGCTTTTATGATCGGGTCAACCCAGGGGATAACAAGGAATAGAATCGGTGGTCTATAGATGTTGAGGGTGAGGTGAATTTAACTTGGAAGGTGTTTTGCCATTATCATACAAGATGTCTAATGACATACAACCTCGTGTCATCATAAGACAGGTTGTTTCATTCACTTGCCGAGTATATACTACAGCACTACCTATATAATCTTGGAGTTCGCACTGGCGGCTAGATGATATAATTCTCGATTATAATAATGATATGTCTTGATAAGAATCTTCTCGAGTTTATCATAACCTGTAAGCTGAAGTTAACCTATTTGTACTATTTTATCGCTTTTAACATTGCCTCCAATGTGAGATAATACTGAGGTTTCCCTCACTATTAACGGATAAAAAATGTGAAATAGATTGTTTATATGAAATATGAATTCCTTTTCAAGAAGTTTCTATAATTACCTTTAATTAGATATTTTGTATCCAAACTTGGTGGAGATAATGATATGTCATTTAGAAGAATAGGTTGACCAAACTACTATTGGGAAGAATATGATAGTAATCTTCTTATAGACATGACGTTTTTCTTTACAAAGATCTATTAGTCAACCAAGGATAATTACGTGGCCATATGATATCTATCATAACCTGTAAGCAGCGTGGCCTCCGTATGCATTTATTAAACCATTGCATATTATCTTAAATTATGAGCTTCCTCGAAGCACTTCCCAAAGATTCTAATTTCTAAAATAGTTTTGACTATATACCTTTATGTAAGGTGTCATTGTGACGTCTTATCCAAAGTTGGTGTCGTAGAGTTTAAGGAATCTGAACAGTTGGTATATATTTGTATCCAAACTCACAAAGATATATGTGTTAACAGATTTTGCACGACAATTATTGTAATAAAGTTGTAGTTGTTTTTTACGTCCATAAGATGTATTCATGACTCGTAGAATTGGATGGAATGGACCTATTTTGGGGTCAAATGCACCACACAGTTAAGTTGATGAGCACAACCTCTGCTTTATGATGGTCAGGTTGTTTGGGAATTTTTGGAGTATGTTTTTAAAATTCGAGAGAAATATATTTTCATCTTATATGATAATAAATTGTTTATAAATTTAAGAAGTGATTAAAATATTGTTATAATATTAATGCAAAACCCTTCCAACGTTGGGTTAATTATTGAGTACTTAATTCATCTCTTGGTATGATTATGACCGTGATTGTTTCGCAAGATAATCATAATCATGGGTCTCTTTGGTCAGTAGTAATTTGTGGTCGCGATACTAACGAATATCCTCGGCCATTTCGATGATGATGTGATTAATTATTGAGTCGAAGTCTCAAAGAATGAAATATTAATTCATGGATAGGTTCAAAGTCATCTATGCGGCTTACGCAGCATAGATGGACTTGGTATGATTACGACTCGTGATTGTTCTGCATAATCATAATCAGTAATCAAAACACAATTATCTTCGTGGTCAGAAAAGTATGGATAATTTGATGGTCACGTGATACTAATGAATATCCTTGCCTTTTTAAAAGGTGAAATTCGGATGATAATTATCGAAATTTAGTCTCAAAGATGAAATATACATGGACGCGCTCAAAGTCATCCTGGCTTACGCGGCATAGATGGACTCGGTGTGATTGACTTGCATTCATTCTTGTAAAACACATCCTTAGCCGTAGAAGGTACATGGATAATTCATGTTGTGATACTATTACTATTTCGAGTCTCACATATCTTTCGGCCCATTAGTGCAAAGATGAATTGTTATCTTCAATTCTGGATTGCAAAAATAAATTTAATGTTTCAAACGATAAAGGTATTCAAGGTATCCCTCACCTCTTTATTATATCGCAGACGCTTCTAATTTCGAGGGCTAAATTCCATAGCGAGGAGATCATGAGACCCCGATTTTATCAATTTTAAATTTTGTCAAAATAATTTTTTATATTACGGTGTGAATTTGAGATAATATTATAGTTGTAAGGTAGTATTTATAAATTTTGCAAAGTATGCAAGTGGTTATATTATATTCGATTGATCGTGAATATTTGATTTAGCGGTGGAATATTCGTGACAATCTACCAATCATTGGTGGATTATTGATTTGATCGAAAACGACATTAATATTTTTATTGAAATAATCGGCGAAGTTTTACCGTGGTTACCGCTGAACTACTTCCGTAGTAGTAAAAGTAATACGGTGGTCGACAAGCATAGTAACTTTTATTGATTATCGACGCTATGTGAGAAGTCACTCAACCGATTCCATTATCATTTCATTAATAATACAGAATTATTATAAATGATAACGACGCTTTTGTTTTATTCAGATATTAACGAATAAAATGTAAAACATCTTTTATATAAAATAATATTATTAAAGTTATTCTATAAATAAATATATTATATTTTTATTACGCATAGCGTTGCATATGTTTTCAGATAAGATTTGTATAGTGTTTGCATAAAGAAATGTTTTATATAAATAGAATATATTATATTTTATTTAAAAGATTTTTCTTTAAATACGATCATTATTAAAAGTAAATCAACTCGACTGCTTCATGGATTAATTCTTACTACATTCCATTTTCCTATAAATAACCTTCCAACGTTGCCTCGCTTCTCCTATATGATTCACCAAATATAACTACTAAAAAGATGTATACAACACACTTGTTTCTATCTTTTGTTAGGAGAACTCCACAACTAGAGACCACCGCTTCTATTCCCTTGTTACCCAACTTGACCAAATACCACTTTTATTACTTGAAAGGAATTGTGAAACAAAAGGTGAGCACAACTAGCTTTCAAGAAAGAATATCATGACTAAAGATAATTAAATTATCAATAGCCTTCATCAATAACAAATCGAGATTTAGAACATATGGTAGATGATAAAAATTTCAACCATAGTTGCAATGAATCGAACAATCCATTAGAAGAGTCAAATAGACCATAAAAGTCTATTATCTTCTCCACATTAAAAGTCCACCAACAATGTTTTATCCCCATAACATTAATCAACAGCCTTCCTTTCCACAATTATATGAATAACTCATAATCATAATTGTAATTCTAAATTCTCTTCGCATCCAAGACGAAGATAATTTTCATCACATGTCTTTACCTTAAACATCAAAGATCATGGTTATACCAAATCACGCCTCACTTTTATAATTATACTAATAAATTCATCTTTTCACTACGGGCCAAAGATATTCATCAATGCTTTATCTTTGTACTACTTGCCAAAGATATTCAACAACGGGACATATCTTTGCACTACTGGGCCAAAGATATTCAACAATGATCATCTTTGCACAACAGCCAAAGTTATTCATAATAGTTCATCTTTGCACTACAAAGCCAAAGATATTCAATAACATATCATCTTTGCTACTGTGCCAAAGATATTCATATCTCAAAAAAATATATAATCATTTCAAAATTTATATAAACCATAATTATAACTATGTTGATCAATTCACCTTTACACTTAAGCTAAAAATATTCAATTGTAAATTAAATGGTCATGATCATACCAAATCACAATTCATCTTTTCTTTGCACTATCGGCCAAAGAGAACCCATAGTCATGATCATACCAATAATCTACCCATCTTTACACTTAAGTCAAAGAGAAATTTCTTCATCGTGATTATAAAATGTTATATATGATAATAAAACATAAACATCAAAACATGGATTTAATTTCAAGAGTAATATTCATAAATCAACTATAATTTGGTCGAAAAAGAAACCAATTTTATCGTGAATAGTACCCGTGAATAGTAACTCGTGAATAGTAACTTGTGAATAATAACTCGTGAATAACTTCGTGAATCTACATATAGATTCGTATCGTATACGTAAATAATGTCATATACGTAAATAAGGTAGTATATATCATGAATAATCTCATATAACGTGAATAAAGTCGTATACGTGAATAAGAACCCCAACTCAAAAAGGTAGAAATTCCACAATAAGATCCATACCAATATGTCAGTATAATGATATTAAAAAAATAACATCATTATGAAGAATATAACATCCCTTAATATCTCTTACTATCCCTTACTATCCCTTACCTCCTCGAAAAGCGGCACCTTCGACCGGGATATCGGATATGACGTGAAGGAAACTTGCAGACCGATGAATATCAACTCACCAAGTATCTAAATACTCACAAAATACACTCAATAATCTAGAGAGAAAGAGAAAAGCTTATGTTTCGGTGTGATTTTCAATTCTAACTTAGCCTCTATTTATAGGAAAATTTTAGCAGACTTGACCCGCAACCTCGACTGCTTTTACTTCTTACTATTCCCACCCACCACATTTGAAATAAAATTCAACACATTTCTTCACCAACCACAAGTGGGGCCCACTCAATTCTAGAATTTTCTACCAAAATCATTTATAAACCTAATTTCAATCAACACCTCTTAAAATTCATAACAAATCATTCGCTCATTTTTAATGGTTCAAAATTTGTGGACATATATTCAACTTATATATGTATAACATATCCAAAAATTACAACGATCCAACGGTCAAATTAAAAATTATAACTCACGCAATATATCTCAAAAACACTAGTTTAATTTTTAATACCATCATTCCGACAAAAATACCGATAAAATACCTCAACATTAATTCCTTCATTTATAATCACATAAATAAATCCATCATTTATATCCACATCAAATAAATATTTCCTTATCATATAAATCAATAATTAATTATTCACAAATAATATTACGTAATCACAATTACGACAACCAGTAGCTTCTGTGAAAGAGGGGCTTTCCAATAAGAATTTCTCCTTCTTGACGCCAAGTGATTAGGTGACCAAACCTCTCCTCGATGTAACTTTCTATACATTGCCAATAATGCTATCTAATAATATTATTCAAATAATATGAATTATCGATCCGATAATGAGAAATATTATGCAAATGATAATTATTGAAACAACAATAATATAAAATATCAACGCAGACAATTATTGAATCAATAAAATAAAATATTGAACAATAATTACCGTAACAATTATCGAGTAAAGGCCTTCTTACATGTAAGGATCAATAATTTAAAAATATTGTGTATAAAACGTGTGTGCCATCGCAAAAACACGTGTATTACTATATTTTAACCACCGGGTATTCCAACAAAGTTAATTAGCAGAACGATTACGTCTGTATTTATAAAAACTTAATTTTGTCGTTTTCTTCATCCGACAGCTTATTCTGCATTATGGGGGCCCACAAATGGTCAAGCTACCGTGGTCGTCATACGAATATTCCCCGACAGAAAGAATATTCCACGACCAAACGAATATTCCCCGACAACAATGAATATTTTATAACCACTTGTGTATTTTGAAAAAAAATTCATATATCACCTTTAACTTTAACTTTTATCAATTTAACCATTTACTGAATAGTAATTATAAGAAAATTTGAATATTTTTATTTCATAAATTAAGTACAAGTGGACAAATGTATGGGTTCCACCACCCACAAATCCAACTAAAGCTAAGTTTTCAGGTAGGCTCAATCAGTTCTTATCCAAACATCAGTATTTAATTTTTCTTATAATTACTATTCAATTTGTGGGTGGCGGATGGAAAAATGGATCTGAGTTGTGAGTGCATTGCCAGACACTGTGAGTGTTCTTTGAGTGAGTAATGACTAATGAGTTGCTTGACCTTGAGTCTTGGCTGGCGATCACGAGAATTTTCAAGTTAGTAAAGTGTTGTTCGGTTATTCTATTTAACCGATTAACCCAAAAATGATACCGTACAACCCAACCAAGAAAATCGTATAAAAATTTGGATATAACCAAATATTGAGAATAATCGAAATATCGTAAAAATTCTATTAATTTATTTCTGCCTCGGTTCGATAATTCGATTATACCTGTTGCTTTCGGTCCTACAACTAACCAAGAAATAACAATAAATTTGTTATACAAAGGATCAAAACCAAAACCCACTCAATCATGGCAAGTTATTCAGGAGGTGTTTTCATATATGAGTACCAAATTTGGAGAGATAATAAATTCCTAGAACTCAATGATATATTTACAATCCATTTAATTTAAATTATTTTTAATTTAAATTTCAATCTGACTTCAAATATGAATCATAAGTGTCAATACATTAACGCATATAAACACTCTTAGTCTCATTTTATCTAACACTAACTACACCTCTCTCCTCCTCTATTTATCTCTTATGGGTTTTACAAATAAATTAATGCGGGTCTTCCATAACCCTCTGTTTATCCCTTATGTGTTTTACAAATAAATTAGTACGGGGTCTTCCATAGCAAGGTTGAATAATAGAGCTCATTCTAAATATATAAGTTAACAAAGACAATCAAGAGAGAGTATAGGTGAGCATACCATATGGACTCCAGAGTATATATACCAAAATTGCAACGTAGCTCGATCGATATTTGGCCTTTTCACATTCATGCTTAATTGGCCTCTTTCCTGTCTTAACATTGAGTTGAGTATACTTACATGCATATAATTACACATAAAAATACACTGAGAAACACATAAGGATCAAACAGAAGAAACAGGAAAGTATAGAAAGTACTTGTAAATTATTGGATTATAAGGAACATATAAAATAAAATGAAAAATATGGGCCTTAAATGGCCTTCAGATTCTTGAGGGGGGGTCTTGGTCATCCTGTATATACATAATACAATTGAATGAAAAATGAAATAAACATATACGAACCATGAGAGAGTTTCAAGGAATTGTTAGTCGGAGTTGATCAGATCAGTTAAACCAATTTTCAACACAAACAACATGTCGTTATCATCGTCAATAATTGTCCGATCAAAGTCGAATATAACCACGAAGTACTCCGGCCATTCGAGAAGCGGATTTCCAGCTCTCAGAAGGCGGTTTCCAGACGACCACACAAAATCGGCCCTTAAATCTATAAAAAATAAGCCCTAAAATAGAAATTGAAAGGTACCTGGAAGAGGAGAAAATATGTATATGAGAAAATAATCTTTAACTATAGTGAAGTATCCATTTAGGAAGGAAGAAATCCGAAGTTGATTGATTCCTCACAGAATAGTAACACAAATATTGCGCTGAAATCGCCAAAATAGGCCACGGGGACTCGCCGAAGTAACACAAAAATCCATCGGTCTGATGATGAGATTAAGATGGGAACTCTTCATCCGTCTAATGATGATATTGAGATAGGGACTTGCCGAAATCAAGAGAGGATTTGGGTGGATTATAGAGGAGGAGATGCAGAGATGGGTAGATGAAGAGGAAAAGGAGCTCCATGCACAGATAGATGATTTAAAGAAGATAAAAGAGATGAAGAGATTGAATGACATACCAATTCCAACAAAATTAAGACGTGAGTTTTTCAATTGAAAGATCGATTTACTCACTGAGTTTTTCAATTGAAAGATCGATTTACGTCCCTTTATATATAAGGTATTGATGTTCTTATCTATGATTATATACTTCAAATGTACAATCTTTTACACTTACTAGAGCTTAATATAAAATTATAAATTGACTGAATTGATTCTGTTTAGCCTGACAAAAATTGAAAATGGGATTTAGGATCACGGGGATTAGTTTATGGATCCATAGTAATTTAGTCATGGGATAATGATTTACTTTCTGAACGAATGCTGTGGAGAGGAGAAAGTTATGAGAGCTCTTTTCTGGGTTTGACTCAAAACTGAGGATGAAATGAGCCAGAACAGAGTTACAGAACAAATATTGATAAGGAATAGAGTTATTATTATTTTCGGAGTCTAGTTGGAAAAAAGATGGGTAACCCAAGTAACGTGTGTTTATGTGGATGGATGTTTAAGAAGTCTATGCTAAGAAGGTCATGTGTCCTTTTCAAAATTATTATATCACCTCCATGATTCGTTTTGCAGGTGTAATGGGGAATATCTCTGAACTCATCCACGATTATTTCATGGTGGTTTTGAGGAAAACTTAGCTGATATACATCTTCATATCTCCTTCACTAGCTAGCACAGGATATTGCAACAGAGAGGCGATCGTCGAGAGTACGGGTATCTCGCAGGAGCAGTTTGTCGCAATACGCGACGAGGTGCTCCGGTTGGTGGTTACCTTACTCTCTGAGGCTTTTGGCCCGATAAGGAGTCTACTCCCACTTATTCATGTATTATATTTATTTTAAGCTTATTAATTTGCATGTTATTTAATTTTTATACTGTGTATTTTGATTCTCTCATACTTAACTAATGCGTTTTATTTTAATTATATTAACAAGGTGACGATACTATCGATGGTGATGACGACGTGATTTCCGAGACACCCAAGCAAAGATCGTCGACCCACGCCAGATGACTCTCGATCCTCTTGGTGGTAGTACTAGTTTAGGTTGATATATATATATATATATATACACACACACAACGGATCGTGTCCTGACTCCTTGACCGATTAAAATACTTTAATCCAAATTTTATTTTTATTTTTAAACAACTAATTTTTTTTTTTAATATTTATGGAACTACTTTTTTTTTTCATAATATAGTGTTTTGGGTGTGATTTGGATACATATAACAAAATATGTATGTACATTCTGTATGCAGACATGTTTTGTTATATATATCCAAATCACACCATATTTTGTTATATATGATCCAAATCACACCAAAAATATCAGACATATGAAAAATTCCAGCCCATAAAATATTAGTTTTTTAAAAAAAATTAAAAAAAGTAAAAAATAAAAAATAATCCGAACGATACTAAAATTAGAGTCCTGATTTGAAATCGGACTATATATATATATATATATATATATATATATATATATATATATAGTGTCTATCATATATCCGTCTAGATGTTTTGTAGAACATTGTATAGGCACGTAGTGATAATTCGGCGTCATTTCATTGTTCGTTTTAGTTTATAAGTTATACTATATTAAAGTATATACATTCTACATATAAACACCATTGTTATCTGTACATTATCATTGTTTATATTTTTGTAATTTTATTTTGCAATTTAGTTTTGAAATTTATAAGACACGCCATTTGTAGTTTAATTATAAGTTTAGTTTAGTTGTACAACGTTGTAGTATGGGTTGAACAATGTTTATATTTTTGTAGTTTTATTTTACAGTTTAGTTTTGAAGTTTATAAGACACGCCATTTGTAGTTTATAAGTTTAGTTTAATTGTACAACGTTGTATTATGGGTTGTATTATTAGTTTAGTTGTACAACATTTGTAGTATATACAACGTTGTATTATGGGTTGATTATGATATACATGTTGTTGGATGTAGTTGTAATATGGGTTGAATATTATTGTATGTATTGTTGTGATAAACAGGTTTTAGGTACAAAAAAGGGGTTTAAAAACTTGGAAAATGCAAAAGCAAAAGAAAATGTTTTTAAAAAAATTGCTATTTCCAACTGAATAAGTTAAAATCGACAGAATTTTCGTCGGAAATAATGAAATTAATTTATTTTATAAAATGCTATTTCCGACGGATTTGACGTTATTTTTAAAAAAAATCTCACTTTTCATGTTGGGCCACGTGGCAAGCTGTATTCGACGATTTTTTTTTGACAAGATAAATTCCGTCGAGTATAGGTTATTTTTGACGAATAGTTTGTCGGGAATAAGTCCCTCGTTAATATGTTTTTCCGATCGAATTTTCGACGGAAATAAGCTCGACGACAATATATTCGTCCGAACTTCCAACGAAATATTTTGTCGGAAATAAGTTATTCTCGACGGAATAACCTTATTTTCGACGATTAGCCAATTTTCTTGTAGTGCCTTTCTATACCTTCTCATTCCTTCCCTCCAAACTCACAAACACAACCTTAAGGAATATATGTATTCAATTTTAGGGTGATAATAAAAGATTTAATATCAATGACATATTATGAGCACATGAAAATTGGACATGAATGTATTTAAATTTTATCTATTTTTATTTTTATTCCCATTGAAGGGTCAAAATACAAGTAAATAAAATTTAAATACAGTCATGTCCAATTTTAATGTTCACTTAGAATTTTTGATGACATACATGGTTGAGGTAAATAAATTGTTACACGTAACATCTTCAATTTTACCAATCCCTTAAACGATTTACACAAACCTAAACATAAAATAGAAATGTGCGAATTTAAAACAACTTACCAAACATAATCCACAAAGGAAAAATATATTCATTTTGAAGAAAATATAACCAAATTCTAGGGGAGAAAAATGAAATAAAAAATAAAAAATATCCAAATAAATACTTTAGCCTCCCAAAATCTTCTCCCCTAACATATCCTTAAACCCTACAACTTTAAAACCCTAAACCCTCCTCAGCAGTTAGCCAAGCTACTGTACTCCTTCATTTCAAAACAACACTGTCCCAAGTTCTCAGTCATGGGTGCAAAAATCTCCGCAATAACATCAAATTCAAACCCTAATAATCTCATGAAGGATGTGATTTTCTTCCGAGCCTATCGCAGGGCCAAAAAATCAAACTCAGGCGACCTCTTTAAAAAAATTAGTACTCTTCGAGACCCTAATGTCAGCATAATTCCAGTCCTTGATCAATGGATCAAAGAGGGCAAAAAGGTTCAAGATTTCGAGTTTCAGCGCTTCATTCGTGAACTTAGAGCCCGCAAGCGATACTGTCATGCCCTCCAGGTTCCATTTCTATTCTCCTTATTTTACTTGTAATTTTTCTAATTTTTGTTTGGTTGCTCTTTAATTATGAGAAACTTGAAGAAATTTAAATTTGGCAAATTTATAAAAATCATAAATTTATGAGCCTGAATTTTGTAAAATCTGGATTTGGCATGTTTAGTATAGTTCTTGATTGTTAGATATTAGATATATGTGTTTTTCTATGATGAAATACTTCAAATGTACAATCTTTTACACTTACTAGAGCTTAATATAAATTGATTGAATTGATTCTGTTTAGCCTGACAAAAAGTGAAAATGGGATTTAGGATCACGGGGATTAGTTTATGGACCAGTAGTAATTTAGTCATGGGATAATGATTTACTTTTACTTAATGAATGTTGTGGACGGCGGATCTAGAATTTTTTTTTCGTAGGGCGGATTTTAACTAATTTTTTTGTTTAAGTTAAATAAAAAAACTTAACTAATCATAATATTATTTAATCATAATAATGTTTACAAATTACAATAAATATTCATAATCAAACTAAAAAAAGAATTTCAAATAAAAAATATTTAGATACAATTTAGAAACTTACTTTGGTTACTTGTCATAGTTCAATTTGAATTATTTCTCAAATGCTCACTCTCAAACCAAATTTACTTTTTATATTCAAACAAAACCATGTATTAATTTCAAAGTATAAACTAATTTTGGTATCTTTTTATAAGTTTCAAATAAGTTTTACTTTAAATAAGAGAAACAAACTATCCAAAATTTATACTCAGAACACCAAAAATTATACAGGATCCATTAGTTAGATGCAGGGAAGTAAAGTGATTATAACAACTAGAAATGAGGGGTTGCTAAAGGCTAAGCTATTACAATAAAAGACAAAAATTACTCAACAAAAATTATCTCATTTTCAATTGAAGATCAAACAACCCAAAAACAAAAACTCAAACAGACCAAACAAAAAGTAATCACATTCAACCAAATCAATAACAAAAAAAATTCTAACTTGAATCAAACAATCTCTCATAGTTCACACGCCGATATTCAAAACCAAAATTATACAAAAAATACATCTAAGATTTCACCAAACTTTAAAATAAGAAGATTTTTGTACTTGTATTTAGAATTGACTCTTCTATTAATTTAACTCTTCTATTAATTTGCCCCTTAAATTTATTAATTTACATATATGCTCTATCCCTATATACCTATATAAAAAAATCCAGAAACGGCCAAATTGCTTATGCTTGCCCCAATCTGAATCATACCTGGCATGTGGAGAGGAGAAAGTTATGAGAGCTCTTTTCTGGGTTTGACTCAAAACTGAGGATGAAATGAGCCAGAACAGAGTTACGGAACAAATATAATTGATAAGGACGAGTTATTATAATTTTCAGAGTCTACTTGGAAAAAAAGATGGGCAACCCAAGTAACGTGTGTTTATGTGGATGGATGTTTAAGAAGTCTATGCTAAGAAGGTCATATGCCCCTTTCAAAAATATTATATCACCTCTAGTTTTATAGGTGCAATGGGGACAGTGGGCTGAAGCCACACACAAGGTTAATGTCAATCAATTGACCCCATTAAAAAAAAATTGCTTTATAATATAAGGTAACTTTTAAAAATTTTAAATATTATATATAGACACTGCAAACTGATCGGGAGGTACGGGCAGTTGTGCCAAATGAAAAAGCCCCGTTTTATGGGATACATTTGTTAGGCCCGTGGCCCGGTTAAGCCAGGGCCGGGCCGCCCGCCGGCTTTTTCCTTTTTTTTCCAAAATCTTAATACACCAAAATAGTAATAATAATAAATATTAAAAATAAAAAATAATTTATAATAAACAATAATTCTAATTACTTACATACTAATAACTTGAGAAGTTCTTGTCATGAATTGGTTGTAGTTAAATACTCCTTCATTATATAAACTATAAAGTAATAGACTTTCTAGAAGAAAAAAAAAAGTAAAATTCTTAAGTGAATATGAACAAGTTGCCAAAATTCTTCAATGAAACAAGTTATTTATGAGCATTGCCAAACAATACTATTTGCATAGTACAACAGTAGGTGGTAGAGACTAGAGACTGCAAGTCTGCAACACACATATAGCAGAATGAAAGACTAGTTAAAAATTTTAATTGAACATATATTCAACTCGTTGAATCATGATAAGCAAGGATCAACTGAATTATTGTTTATTATATATATAGTAATGCTCATAAATAATTAAATATTATAAATTATGCACGATTTAAGTTTTACTTTTTAAGAATAGTAAAATTTGAACAAAAGTAAAGAAACAATATATTAAACTTATTAAAGATTGCATTAAAAATAAAGAGTTATTGTAGTTCAGTTGGTTTGAACTCTTATTTATTTACTTATAAGTCTTGTGTTCAAACCTCATAACCGACAAGTTAGCAACATTTTGTTTAAAAAAAAAAAAAATAATCATGAGCCGAGGGCTCGGCCTTCACTGCCGGGCCAAAACGCCCTGATTTTATGGGCTAAAAAAGCGCGGCCCAAAGCCCATCCCATGGCGGGCGGCCCGGCCCGGGCGGGCCTGGGCCATCTTTGCTAGGTCTAATTATATATAAATTGACCCCACTAAAATTTATAAATTTTATATTATACGGGCTCAAATTGAAAATTTATAACTTTGTTAATCAAATTTTAACCACACATATTACTCATATCCTCTCAATATATATATATATATATATATATATATATATATATAATATTTTAAACTAAATAATAATCTAATTTATATTATTTTTAAAAATAAATAATGAATTACTTACTTATGAATGAATGTTGTGATTAAAAAAGTCTATTATGAGTCAATATAGTGTATATATATATATGTGTGTGTGTGTGTGTGTGATTAGAATGTACAAAAGTATTAAAAATGGCTTGAGGGCGCTACTCCCAAACCCCGCCAAATTATTTATAGCATAGTAATAATTTTGACCCCGCTGAAAAATGTTTCGCTTCACACTGAATAGGGAAATATATCTGAACTCATCCCCAATTATTTCATGGTGGTTTTGAGGAAAACTTAGCTGATATACATCATTAGATTATCTTGACTATTCCAACCATGCGTATTCTTGCTAAGATCTGAGAGTAAGTTGAAGCAGATGGATTCTCTTGAATTTAGGATTAAAATAGTATGATAGAAACTCAAGAATCAGAATACTGTTTAAATGATTTGGAGGTTGTTAATCAGCTTTTTCTGAAATTCATTTTTTTATCTATTCCGAGTTTGGTTCTGCATGATTTCTCTTTGCAAGACCTCTCTATTGTAGCCTTTACTATGACCTGAGGAACTTGGTTTGATGGAGAAGTGGGCACATTTGTGGAGACTTCCATTTCCTTGTTGTTGCCATTAAATACTCTATATGCCATCCCAAATTCAGGATATTTTTCCTTGTTTGGACCTTATATGGAATAAAAAGTCTAGGGTCTCATATATTATACAATGCTGTTTGCTTGCTTGTCTTCTCTTTCCGATACGACAAGTTCTGAGACTAGTTGAGAATCAAGTTGTTCTTTCCATACTAGTTCTTTATTTTGAGGACATGGGTGAAGGATTCATTAGGTTCCCCCTATCAACTTTGACATGAAACATGAATATTGGTCTGATTCATTAGAAATTTAAGGCTCTTCAAAAGATATGCAAATACTTCACTGTGTTGATCCTCAATATCAATTATTTTTCACTTTGTGCTCTGGATGTACAGAATGCGGCCTTTTGAAAAGTAGTTGAATTAGAAGGATCGTCTCATCTGTAGGTGAAGAGCTGAAGATTCTGCCAATTTTCTACACAGTTGCTATTCCTTTGCTAGCTTGTACTTTGCTTTTGTCATGAGAAAATAGTCTCCAGATCACCAAGTGATTTCTAATTGGTGAACTTAGTATCATTAGTTCTAACAGAGCTTCTAAATATACCGGCTTAGTATTCCATATGTCTCGAGTCTTTTGACAACCTGAATGCAACACTTTAGCCCATTTCTTTGTGCATTATTCATGAATACCTATATCATTTCTGAAGTTACCTAACTTTGAAGGATTTTAGGAAGGGTTTGATCTGTTATGCAGTTGCCATCCAACCTGCTCACCCAACAGAATAAATGAATAGAATCAAAAATAAGCATTAAGCTTAATCTGGCAATTGTTTTAGTTGTATAGATCTAGAATCCTTTTCACTTTAACATCATGCTGGTAGCTTCTCCATATTCCCAATTCATGGAGTTTGAAATGCCTTTCATATTCAAAGATTCTGTCTAGTTTAGTGACCATGGTTTTGAACTCGTGGAATTTCTAAATAATCTGGTGGTGGATGCTTGTTTGGTGCAGTTTTCTGAGTGGATGAGTAGCAAAAATTTCTGCCCAGATTCTTCGGGCAATCATGCCGTTCAGTTGGATCTGATTGGTGTGGTCCGCGGAGTAGATGCCGCAGAGAGCTACTTCAATAACTTGACTGACATAGAAAAGGATGAGAAGACATACGGTGCTCTGCTTAACTGTTATGTAAGAGAACGCCTCGTTGATAAATCCCTTTCACATGTGCAGACGATGAAAGAGATTGGCTGTGCTTCCTCTCCTCTTGTTTACAATAATCTCATGAGCCTTTATTCCCACACTAGTCAACCTGAGAAAATCCCAGACGTGCTGTCAGAGATGAAGAAGAATGGAATTTCTCCTAATAACTTCAGCTACAGAATCTGCATCAACTCTTATGGAGAAAGATCTGATTTCAACAGCATGGAGAAGCTTCTGGAGGAAATGGAGAGTCAATCTTTTGTCTCCATGGACTGGAACACGTATTCTACAGTAGCCAATTTTTACATAAAAGCAAGTCTAAAGGAGAAAGCACTCATTGTTTTGAAGAAACTAGAAGAGAAGCTAAATAAAGATGCTCTCGGCTACAATCACTTGATTTCGCACTACGCGCACCTTGGGAACAAAGACGAGGTCATGAGGTTGTGGGGCATTCAAAAGGTTGTTTGTAAGAAGCAAATTAACAGAGACTATATAACCATGCTAGGTATGTTAGTGAAACTTGGGGAGCTCGAGGAAAGTGAGGCATTGCTCAAGGAGTGGGAGTCGTCGTGCCACACTTATGATTTTCGAGTACCAAATATCCTCCTCCTTGGGTTTTGTCAAAAGGGATCGATTGAGAAAGCTGAAACTACACTACAGAACATTATCAAGACTGGAAAGACTCCAATCCCAAACTCTTGGGCTATCATTGCTCTAGGGTATATGGAGACGGGTAATATGGAGAAGGCTTTTAAGTGCATGAAGGCGGCCCTGGCATTAGCAGCACAAAGTCAAGGTTGGAGACCAAAACCTAGATTGGTTTCAAGCATATTGAATTGGCTTGGCGAGAAGGGCGAACTTGAAGAAGTAGAAGCTTTTATTAAGTCATTGAGGTCTGTTATTCCAGTTGACAGAGAGATGTACCATACTCTGATTAAATCATATATTAGAGGCGGTAAAGGAGTGGATAAAATTGTCGAGAGCATGAAATCTGATAAAATAGACGAAGATGAAGAAACTGAGAAGATTCTTAGATCGTCAGATGAGAAACCTGAATAATTCAATGGCTATTCTTCTTGATATTGGCCATTATAGCTGCGAACGTTGCTAGATTGAACTGATTCTACTTTCATTCATGATTTTTTTTTCCAATGCTCCTGGTGCAGCTGGAGCTGAACTCTGTTGTTCACGCAAAGGAAATATTGCTCCCGTGAACGGAAAATGCTGGTGAGAAATGCTGATGGTGAGTGTTATATCTCGCTTAAAGTTATTTGCTATTGGAAATCTGATAATTCTCCAAACAAAACCAAGTAAATTTTTCTCTTGTTTGTGCATAACTATGCTTGTTACTCTTCTCAACAAAAATCATATGGATACATTCTGGCATAGCTCTTTTGATTCATTTTACATAACTTTGCTTGATGCCAATATTTAGTGTGTACAATCCCCACAGATGTGTGATGAGAGCTAGCTAAAGTTATTTCACTGCAAATCTGAGCTTCTAAGTTGCTATATATAAAAAAAGAAGATGAGGGGCTCAACATACACACCATTTTGTCTAATCCAGCTTAAGCTCGCTCGTTAAGATTTATTCAAAAGTGGTGCGATTTTGACCACTTGAAGGTGAAATAAGAAACAATATGGTTAGGGGATCACTCTGAATAATTTTTTTTATTTACCTACACTGTTTTTTGAAAACCACAATTTTAAAGGGTAGTCTTAATAATCCTAGACAAAATAGTTCAAATGGTAAATTTTTATTCAATCCTTTAAATAATTAATTCTAGACAGAACAAACATGAGATTTTTTGAAGTTATTCGGTTCCATAAAAAACTCATGTGATTAGGACTATTTAAGGGAATTGATATTTTGACAAGTAAATTTTGATATTTTTCACAAAAAATTTCACATGATTGTAGGACCTATCTATTATTCATGTTAGAAGAACTTTGTGGAATTATCATTTCTACTTGTAAAAATATCAATTCTCCTATTTAAACTAAGATTAATAGTCTTGGAATTATTATTCATGAGAATATAATCCCGAAATTATAATTTTTATAAATAAATATAACGCTTTTCATCAAAAAATTTTATCTGTATGTTTTAAAATTCACAAATATAATGTTATACCGAAGGTACAATTTACTACTATCATTCTTAGTTGAGTCCTATGCAAACCGAAAATTTGGACCGTGGATCCCATACCCAATAAAATTAGTAATATAATATTAATTTTTAATATAATTATTTCATTGTTTCATCTCATCCTCTCACAGAGCCTTAAATAATGGAAATTGATATTTCCACTGTAAATCCCGATTACTATTCATGTAAAGAAAGTCTTATGAAAATATCAATTTCATTTGTGAAAATATCTATTCTCATAATAATTTATCTTTACTTGTTATTAGCATCTAGCAGCAACAACCATACCAAAAGTATAATTTTTTCTAATTTGTTGACTCCAATCAAATCAAATTGCAGATGTTATCACATGAGTTCGTCCAACTTGGCTATAGATAATCAGGAGTTCAACTGGTATTAAGGAATTAGAGATGGAAATCCATTTTCTCTGTCCAAAGCTTCATATCATATACTCCCTCTATCTCAGGATAAAAGTTTTGGTGAATTTTTCACATATATTAAGATGATGAATAAAATGACAAAATTGTCCATAATAATGTTTTAAATATGAAGAGAGAATTATAATAAGAAAAGTATGAGATATTTAATATTACGGGTATAATAGGAAAATATGTGTAAAAGTTTGGTTATTAAAGGAAAATGGACATTTAACGACTACCCAAAATAGTAATAAAGACTTTTATCATGGGACGGAGGGAGTATTATACTAATTATATCCCGAGCCTCCGGCACTACATGGACGGTGAAATTTATTAGGGTGAACGAAAAATTTAAAATCAAGTGTATTTTGTTAGATAGGTTATGTGGGTCTTCATCCAAAACATCTTTCCCCTCCCTGCAGCTTTTTCTCTCAAATCATACAAGCTGGTCTTCATCTTCACCCAATTAACCCAAAAAAACCTGTATCTATTTTAAAGTAGAAGAAAAAACAGAACAATTAATCCTATGTCCAATCTGTCCGCCCTGACCTCGCCAAGAAAATGAAGCAATTTTTAACATACCCATCTCCCAATTTCATTGTATCTTGTAAAGAAATTGTTAATGATGCAATTAGGCTCAGTGACTTTCACAATCATCAATCTTACACCAACAAAGTCATTGTGAGAATTAAATACCCAAATCACAAATTTCAAAATACACTGTAAAAATTTATGAAGCAAATTCCAAAGAAAGCAGATTTCAAACTTTAATAAAGAAAAGATTATAATCTTCAAGCCCAGTTCACCATTTCTTAAACAAACTCACCAGAAATAAAAAAATATGAAAAAGTATTAAAAAGTTAGTCCCACTCGCCTCACCTAAGTCTTCAAACCCATAACCTTTACCCATCTCCGATCTACTTCAGAACCATTAGATCGAGACTCAAGCACAACCATGAAAGAGAAAAAAGAATAAAAAAAGAGTAGAAAATGAAGGCCCTGAGATTCAAGCAAATCATAAATAATTCTTCTTCCATTTTTTCCTCGTTAAAGAGAGATAAGAATTAGGTGAAATAGAGTCGAGAGCTTTGGATAATGGCAAGAAATTGATGATGAAGAAATTGTTAATGATGCAATTAGGCTCGAGAAGGAGAAAGAAAAAGTGTGGCAATCAAGGGGACCCACAGTTCAATTATCCTGTCTAATTTAGATGTCCGACTAGAGTTATTGTTCTTAGTATCACAACCCTATACGTGGACTTCAAAGGAGTGTATGTACTTTATTGATTTGCAGTTGGAAGAATAATAATGTGATAATAGTACGTACTTATATTATAGGCTATCACTAAATTGCTCATCATAAGAACACTATTGAGCCGATGCAACCAGAATCTGAATGGCGTTAAACCTTAAAATCATCTCAGTAAGAAGAGAAAACTTGAAAATAAATGACACTTCTAGTTTCACTAATACCACATTTTATATCTACTTTGTTCTTGTTCTTACAAACTAGTATAGTTGAAATAGAAGAAAAGCCAAACAATCTCAAAACAAGGGAGCTATCATCACCTTCAACAGCAGCCAGACTAAAAAGGCTGTACAAGATATTGATGATATTATCAAATTTAGGTCAGGCTACTGAAATATGCCCATGCTTAGGTTTGGGTTCAGCCTTATTCTTGTAGACCAGAAAGTAGTGCTTAAAATTCAAAAACAATCTCCACATAAATCTTCTCCTTAAAAGGGAATTTTAGCCCTTAAGGTAAAATGAATAAATTTATGGTGCTGATATATGCACACTATATTAGTAAATGTTGATAATTATTATACAATCTTGCATTGCATTAACAATGCATATATTGAGCAAGCAACTATCAGTTAGGCATGTCCATATATTTATTAGAACAAGCTAAAAATTATTGATGATTAAACCACCAACATAGTTCTTCCTACACTAGGATCTTAACTAATGCATATCATTGATTCCTATGTTTTAAGAAAAGATTATATAGATCGAGAAACAGGAACCAACAAATGATGAACTAACAAACATTAATAGATAGAATTATTCTCGTAAACAAAAAGATGGTGATTCTGATTCATAAAAAGCTGAACAAAATAAAATCTTCTCCTCCTAAGAAACTAATAGCATAGAATTAAGCTGTCCCAAAAAAAAATGAATCACTGTACTAACTAGGGAATTAATAACAGCATTACCCATTACCAATAGAGCTGAGGAACCACCGTTGGCCATGAAGGTATCACAAATGTAAAATCAATACGAGAATGGGGACCTTTGACGACAACAGCTTCAAAACTTCGAGTTCGAATGTTGTAAGAAAAATATAGGTAACGGTCTTCATTCTGGCTTCGAAAATAAATTATGTTAGAATCTAAGGGATGAAAAGCTTTTGGTAGTAAAAGTACGCTAGAATCGAAAAAATGTCGTGAGCTAAAGACCATTCTCCCTTGTTGTAATCATTGGGGTCATAGTCCATACAAACAAATCCAAGACATCCCTCAAACAGGCCAAAGCACATTTTCGTTGCTTTTGCAGAAGGCATAGTAAAAACGCGGCACCGGTCACTACTTTTGAAAGAAAGGATCATATGCTATCACTAAATTATATTATTGTCGTTCGTCAAAACTCTCAGGAATAAAATGCAAAATTTGGTTCCAAAGTTGGATAGGGAAAATGAACCATAATTGAAAATAAATGGCAGTGGTTTCACTACAAGTATACATGGGAACACGCACCACTTTGTAGCTTGCTACGCCACCCGGATTCAATTCGGTGAGAAAACCCACAACCACAAATCTTCTGGTCTGTGGATTTTTTAAATAAACTCGAAACGGAGGAAGCACAGCATATTGCTTTGTGACTGGATTGAATATAGCGTAATGGATATCCCTCCGATGACGCCCATTAAATGCTTCCTCGCATAACAATAGCAATAACCCGTTACTTGAACCTTCTATTATTAGTGCTGAATTCTGTTTCGGTTTCCATTCCGAAAAATCAAAAGCAGCAACTGAAAATATTGGAGAATTGTAATGGCTAGTTGTTGCTATTGAATTCTCAAACCCTAATCCTTTTCCTCTAATGTGTAGATTGAGAAAAGTCCATAATTTGTTGTCGTTTGGGTGCAAAGATTGATATTGGCGGACGAAGAAAGGATCAGAAAGTAGGGACAACCAGTGTTGGGACACACACTTGAACCTAAACACTGATTTCACCGGAAGTCTGCAGAGAATTTCGATCCAACTACATTCATTATTCATCATGTTTGAAATTTTTTGGGGATCTGGTGGTAACAGAGAATTTTGAGAGAAATTGAAATCTAGGGTTCTTGATTATATATGAAGGCGCATATCGATCCTCCAATCAGATATTTATAGCTATGTTCTTAAAATCGGGAATTGGAAAAGGTACAGCGTGTGTCACTAATCCAACCATTATTAATATATATTGAACTAATAAAGTCATTAATATATAAAAAATAATTAATAAATATGACATTTAGTAAATATGTAAATTTATATATGGTATTTAGTAAATATGTAAAATTAATTAATTTATATAAAAAAAAATTAAACTAAACTAAATTTATTTATACAATATTTACTTTATATATTTTAAATAAATACTAAACATCTCTAAATATATACTCCCTTTTATCATATTATAGTCATAAGAGAATATGCCAAAAGTATATTCCTTTCTTTTTATCCTTGGATCTTATTGATGAAGTCATTCTTTCTACAGACATACTCCCCTTCTTTTATCCCCTTCTTTTACCATTCCTTCCTATTAAGGGGTTGCATTCAATTAAGATTTTAAAAGTTTAGTTGTATTTAATTAAGATATTTAAAAAGTTTATAAAAGTTTATTGGTATTCAATTACAACTTTTTTAATGTCTTTAAAAGTTAAGTGGTATTGAATTAAGATTTTTACAAATTCTATAAAAGTATTTTGGTATTCAAAAAATCATAATTTTTTTAGATTTCTATCAAATGGTAGAGTTTGACAGACTTTAGAAGAAGAATTATAACTATCAACTCATATCCAAAGTGTGACCTCATCTCTAAAGACTTTCAAAATATTAAACACAAAAATGGAAATTGAATCGCCAATAAAGAAAGAGAAATCCAGAAATTAAATTTGCGATGTAATACCCAAAAAAAATAATAATAAAAAAATTAAATAAAATATATAAATAACATTTATATTTATATTTTAAATAAGTTAATTGGACTTTATCTTTTATTGGGTCAAACTAGTTATTTATTTTATTTGGACTAATAAGTATTAATATGTGAAGGATAAATTAATTTGATAAAATTTGAGCCTTAAAATTAATTGGATTTAATTTATATGTGGATAAAATTAAATCATATTATAATTAAGAGAATTAACAAGATATATTAATAAGTAAACAAATAACTAAATACCTAATTTGTCTCATGATACGTGTAATTGAGAAAAGAGAGAAAAGACACGAAAAATTGGTAAGGAGAAAGCGGCGGTTCAAAAACTTCTAATCTGAAGACGAAAAGAAATTTATTTAATAAAGATGTGTTAGGAACTTGTGACTTATAATATAAAAGCCATCGAAAAGAGCTAGTCTGAATGAAGCCTTAGCCTTCGAGGTTACACCAAAAGTCATGAAGTCTTGAGAAGTCTTGGGGGTATAATCTTGCACGGTAACGCTGGCATGCTACGGAGCAGTTGGTGAGTGAGTAGTCTTGGTACTTGGTCAAGTCATAAGGAGGCGTGGGGCCTTAAGACTGGGAGTCTTACGGACAAGTAGGCCAGCGGTCTTGGCCATGCAGAGATAGAACGATCTGAGCCAGCAGCGCTACCTGGCACTGGAGGAAGTCGTCTGGGCTAGTAGCGTGGGCTATGTGCATGCAGATGCCTTGCAAGAATATGGCCGTAGCTAAAGTCGCACTTCTCTGTTGTGTGGATTGTTTATTGGAAAGGGTATTATGTGTAATTGACCATAATATGAAGTAGGGTTGGAATATGATTAGTAGGTATATATACTATTTATTGTAAAGCCCTATGTAACCAAGGAATCATCAATAAACAATAAGTCGCCGCCTGTGGAGTACCCAAATTGGGGAACCACGTAAATCTATTGTGTTCTTCTTAATTCTCTATCGTTTGTGTGCGTGTGTGTGCTCCTATAATTCTAACAAGATGAGATAAAATCATGAAACTCGCAGATCAATTGTGAAGATTATTGTTTTACTATATATATATATATATATATATATATATATATATATATATATATATATGATAAAAGCAATCAATATGTTATCAATCACACGCTCACATAGAGAGTGTGAAAAGTCAAGGGGTTTCATCCCTAATTTTTTTTCTATTCAAGTAGGGAATCGGGTCCAAATTGCGAACCGGTTCTCGATTCTCTCCGGGTCGAGCGATTAACTGGCTTTGGTTCGCTAGGTTTGAACGGTTTTTAGATAAAAATGGGTTATTGGTCTAAACCGGATCGATTGGCCGACTGTTTTCGATTTTTCCGATTCGACCGCTGGTCCGATCAAAATTTGAAAACCATGATTTATAGTTAAATTAGGTTAGGTTAGACCTGTCAATATAGTTGGTTAACTATTTAGTCAACTGTGACGCCCCCAAAATAGGTATACAACACCCATTCTGAGTCGTCAAAATACATGGTATAGAAATAACTACAACTTTATTAATACAACATAAAAATCGTGAGTTTAAATACAAATATTGTCATCTGTACAATATCCACACTCAAATAAGTCCTCATTACAATTATTAATACACTATTTTTACGAATAGTGAGGACTACTAGAACCACTTCTAGAACCATCATTCCACACCCCGACTAGTACTTCATTACATTCTCGCCTCCCCGAGAAGAAAAATGGAACAACAAGGAAAAAGGGTGAGCTCAACTAGCCCGAAGAAAGAACATTATGATTTGTGAGTTTATTAATACAAATATTGTCATCTAGACAATATCCACACTCAAATAAGTCCTCATTACAATTATTAATACACTATTTTTACGAATAGTGAGGACTACTAGAACCACTTCTAGAACCATCATTCCACACCTTTTGACTAAGTACTCGCTACATACATTCTCGCTCCACGAGAAGAAAAATGGAACAACAAGGAAAAAGGGTGAGCTCAACCAAATTTCAAGAAAGAACATTATGACTAAGATAATATAAAACAAATTATCATTAGTCCTCAACAGGAAAAAAATCTAATAGAATACAATGAGACAATAAGTTTGAAATCAATATTCGCAATGAAAATAATAATTCATTAGAAGAGTTAAGTAGAGAATGAAATCTACTATCTTCTATATATGAATTTAAAAGTTCATCGCTCATCTTTTATCCTCAGAACATCAATCAATATATAACTCAAATCAAATATTCATCTTTGCACTACAAAAAGCCAAAGATATTCATCGATTAGTCATGTTCATCTAAACACTGCTTCATCTTTGCACTTCGGGCAAAGATATTTATCGAAATCATTCATCTTTGCACTACATGCCAAAGATATTCAAAGAATATCATCACTTAGGACTGATGATGATGAAAAATATTTTAAAGAAAACGAATCCAGTGAAACAAAAGAATAATTATTAAGGATTCGTATTTCAGCTATTCCATGTCCAAAAATACCTCATAAATAATCATAGTGGAGTAAAATTTAAGAATGATCAAAACATGGATACAATCAAAGCTAGTATCCATAATAGATATTTTGGACGAAAAACAAAAAATTTAATTTTTCTATGAATAGTGTCGATTCGTGAATAGTGACGTATCACGTGAATAAAGGTCGTATCGTGAATAAGAATCTCACACCAAAAAGATAAAAATTTCACAAGAAAATCATCATGCTTCGTGAATAGTACTGTGAATAAGTAACTCATGAATAAGAACTCCCGACATGAAAAAGTTCCAAATTGATAAAAAGTTCCAACCAATATTTCTAAGATAATGATATTGAATAAATAATATCACTTACGAAGAAAAAAAACATCCTTTACCTCGAAATAATAGAACTTCCGATTGGAATACAAGATATAGTCTTTGAAAGAATTTGCACCATATAGCAATACTTAAAGTACTAAAATACTCACAAAAATACTCTCGATATTATAGAGAGAAAGAGAGAGAGAGAGAGAAAAATTTATTTACGGTGTGATTTTCAATTATAACCCAAGCACCTATTTATAGGAAAATGCTTAGAACACCAAAAAGCGTAAAATTGAATATAATAATATATATTTATAACCAAATTTTCCTTAGCCCACCACAACAAAAACACATTTATCACACAAAAAATGAAAAACATGTTTAAAACAATTTTTGTTACAAAATCAATTCAGATTCAATAATTGAACTCCAATAATTCATAATAAATAGCTCTTTTGTTAGAAAAATTCAACCACATGTCTTTTTCATAGGAAATTTCATTCTCTACAACTTTGCGGAAGAAAAGTTTTCCAAATTCCAAACAGAAATTGACCGAAATCCACAAACGAGTGATTTTACAGGCTATAATCAAATTTCAGCCAAGAAATGGGGTCCACCGACACACAAAACATGTGTTAATCATTTAATGCAACAAAAATACTCTTCCTCCTCATATACTCATATATCCCACATTCATTGTAAAAATATCACCATTATTATATTATTAAAATAATATATTTAAATGAATTATTTTATCAGAAAAAGATAAAATATTAATTTTCAACAATTGTCACATTAAAAATTTTATCCATCTATATCCACATAAAATCAATATTTTCTCATCATATAAATTAATAATTAATTATTCACAAATAATATTACGTAATCACAATAATGACAACCAGTAGCGGTTCAGGAAAGAGGGGCTTTCCAATAAGAATTTCTCCTTACTAAGCAATTAATTAGGTGACCAAACATCTCCTTAGATGAACTTTCTAAACATTGCCAATAATGTTTTCTAATAATATTATTCAGATAATATTAATTATTGTTTCGATAATGGAAAATATTGTGTAGTGACAATTATTGAAACAACGATAATATAGAATATCAATGCAACAATTATTGAATCAATAAAATAAAATACCTTTGAATAATTAATTATCGTAACAATTATTGAGTAGTGCCTTCTTACGTAAGAATCAATAATTGGTGCAATACCATGTGTCTTCTTGTCAACGTGTATTATTTTGTGTTTTAACCAATTTAAGTATTCCAACAAAGATAACGCGCGTTAACAATCAATTTGCCGTTATTTATAAACAATTTATACTTGTCGCTTTCTTCATCCAATCGCTTTCCATTTTGGGGCCCACACAAAGTCGCTACCATCGTCATTTAATATTCCCTCTGACACAATGAAGAATATTCTACGACCAAACGAATATTCTCCGATAAAAATGAATATTTTATAACCACTTGCTTAATTAAAAATATTTGCGCATTTTACCCATAACTAACCACATTAATCAAATCAACCCTTACTATTTAAAAATAATAAGTAAAGGAAATTCCATTTTATTAAAAAAATTCGAGGTCTTACATCAACTCATATTAATTAGAACCAAATGGGTTGGTTAACTATTTTTATTTATTTAAGTTGATTAAGGTTTGGAACCATATTTTTAAAAAGAAATATAAGTCCAAAAAAATATTTATTTATGATTATGTATACACCCCCCCCCCCCACCCCACCCCCACCCCCAACCCACCCAACCCAAAAAATATTATATTACCGTTAGGTTAGGTTAAGTAAGACCAGACTTAGGTTAGGTTAGGCCATGCGGGTCTTTATCGAGATTAAATCCTATTATACTTTGTTTGTTTACGAGTTTGAAACGGAAAAGAAAATAATACAAAATTTATAACGAAAAGGAAAGAATATAAAATTTTATATTTTCTTTGATATTGTTACTAAATTCATAAAGAAAAAAAAGGAAGAAAATTTCTCTATTTGTGAGTTTTTTCCCACTAGGATTTCTAAGGATTTTAATTTTTTAACTCAACAATAATAGAAAAAGATATGATAGAAAATTAATTTTTTTAGTTTTGTTTGTGAGTTAAATAAAGAAAATATAATAATTTTTTTATATCCCATGTTTGTGAGTTGCTAAGACAAATAAAGTAATTTTAATTTGTGATATATTATTACTATTGTACCTAACATATTGAATATTAGACCAGCAAGCAAATTGGTGGTATCATCGCTTGACCTGGACCAAAACGATCCAGTTTTAGTGAAATTTGAAAAAGTGAAGCCCAAAGCCTTTTTTTTGACGGGCGAAAGTGGCCCTGTGGGCTCTGGATGATTTATAACCAAATTTTGACATTTTTGGGCTTAATTAAACGGCCAAGGTCAAAACGGCCTGTGTTTTGATGGGGTGAAAATAAAGCCCATAGCCCGCTTTTTTAAAGACGACCGGACCTACCATGGCAGTTGCATCTTAATTTTGCTGTCTATTGAATATAACATGCTTAATAGTTTTTTATGTGTTACAAATAAGAGTAATTATGAAATTAAAATAAATTCATCAAACCCATTTTCTTTTCATTTTATAAACTTTCCTACCATTTTGGATTTTCCTTTGTTTTCCTTACTTTTCTTGACTAAAAAAACTCACATACATGAAATTTCTAATTAGTTTTCCTCTCCTTTCCTTAAAATAAGATGTTTAGCACCTTTTGTTTGGCTTCAAGCGGCCTGCTTGTCACGCCACCAGCAAGATAGCTCGACAAACTTAAAACCTACACACTGATTTTGTAGGAACCCAAGGAGGAATTCCTCACAAACACACAACATACTTGCAAATAGCATAGCTATATATTCCTCTGTTTTTGAACATAATAAAATTCAAGAATAAACAGGAATCAAAATGATAACAATTGATGAAGCAACAAACAAACTTTAAAACTTATATAAACAAAAAGAATCCCACACAAGTCTTATTTAAAAACCAACTATAAGAAATGGAAACTAATGGAATTCATATTGATTCCATAATGTGTTAAAAACATCTCTTTCTCAATTTAAGACTTCCAAGAGGGCTGAGGGAACCACAGTTGGCCATGAAGGTATCACCAGTGGAAGAGCATAAAACCAACCTTCTCTTTCTGCAATGCGACAGGAACCTTTCACCACTTCTAAATACTGATTTCGAATGTTGTAAGAAACATAATGGCGACCGCATCCAAAGTTGCCCCAGAAATAGATGATGTCAGAATCCAAGGATGAAAAAATTGGGTCCTGAAATTGTCATCCCTTTCATGCTACTTAGATGAGCATCAACAAATACATTACCGATTGAATTGGATGAGAAATTGTACTCTAAAGACCATTCTCCCTTGTCGTAGTCTTTGAGTGTCCACAGCTTCCAACTCCAGTCCAAAATGTTACAAAGATCAAGCAAAGGATCGTCCATCAAAACACAACCTAGATGTCCCCGAACCAAGCCAAAGCACATATTCATTTTATTTCCACTAGGAAAAGCAAAAACGCAACATCATTCAGCTCTTATGTATGGATCATAGGCTATCACTAAATTGCTGTTCTCATTGTCAGAATGATTGAGCCAATGCAATATCCCGTTATAAACAACTGGTTTATGCCAGGATGAGATTTGAACAGGTTGGAAGAAGCAGACATCAAATTCTTCCCATACACCTTTTTCTGATGACAACACTTGAAAATTATGGACACTGCTTTCAGGACAACCCAGGAGGGGGCGCACCACTATGTAGCTTACCACAACACCAACCGCATCCACAAGGGTAACAAAACCCTCACCCCCAAATCTTTTACAAGTATTTAATTTAGCCCTAGGAAGCTTAACAAATTGCAATGTGACCGGGTTGAATATCCAGAACTGGAGAGCCTCCCACCGCCACTCCGCCATACTCATATATTCCTTGCATAACAACAACCCATTGCTTGAAGCTGCTAATTCTAGGGTTGAGTGTTTTAATTTTGAAAAGGGAACAACAGCAATCTTGGAAAAAATTGGGGATTTAGAATTATCCACTAATTTGGGATTAGTCCTAGTAATTACATTTGCAATCGAATACTCAAATCCCAACTTCTCTTCATATTGATTGTGAATAAAGGTCCATGTGTTTGGGTGCAAAGATTGATAATGGCGGACCAAAGAAGGGTCAGATATCAGGGATAACCACTGTTTGGATACACACTTGCACCTAACCACTGATTTCGCAGGAAGCATACAAAGAATTTCCATCCAAATACATTCCGGAATAGAAAAATTACTACTACTAGTACTACTACAATTTGAGGAGGAAGAAGAAGATCGTGAATCTTGTTTTCTTTTTTTCATCCTATTTTTCCTTATATTGCCTATGATGCGTTTAAAGGGGAAAAAATATTGTGTTTTTATCTTCTTCATAATTCTAGTCATCTTTCATGCGTTGTTTAAATTCTTCAGAGAGGAGAGGAGAAGAGAAGAGGAGGGAGAAAGTACCTGGAACTGGAATATCAAATCTCATAATAATTAGGTCAAGGCCATAAGCATTATAGACTTGTTAGTTAGGCCATCTATCAGCATGCTGGAATATAGTCTAGGACTCGTGCTTTATCTCCAGCAATTAGAGTGTTTGATAAAAATTAAATGAATTTGAATCAATTTGAATCTAAATGAGTTGAATTTGAATTTGAATCTGAATCTAAATTTGAATAAAAAAAATTATTTGATAATTCACATGTATGAAACATCTGAATGACACGATTTTATTATTTTACCTCTCAGAAAAAATTTAAAATTGTTGTAAATTTATTTAATACTATTACTTAATATAATAGTTAATATATATTTTTTATTTTTAAAATTCTTTTTACTTTATTCAGCTACTTATTCAATGCATGCGAAAAAAAAAATTATCGATGGATTCAAATCGTTCGAGATTTATTTTTTTTTCCAAAACAAACAAATTTCCTAAATAAATATAGTATAAGAGATTTTTTGGTGGATTTAAAAGACTATCAAATAATCTGATTTTGGTGGATTATAATTTTTAATATATTTTAATTGGAGTGTGAAAGAATGACTAATGAACTATAATTCATTAAATATAATATAATTTTTTAATATAATAGTCCAAGGGATAGTCCATGGGATAGAAGGATTAAAAGACTATCAAATGGATTGATGTCATATAGACTAAATATAGTCGATGATATAATACCACTTTGTTCGAGATGTTGTTAATACATTGGAATGTAGATACACCCAACGCTTTACGTTTGTTTGCAAAAATATTTTATTTATTTTAAATTTAGACTTGAAATTATAAAATAATTTAATAATCTTGAGATTATAATTATAATATCGAGAGGTTAAAATTAATAGTTTTAGGATTATAATTGCATGGATTATAATTCGAATTATAATCCATGCAAACAAATATAATCTTAGTTTTATAAAATAGAAGAAGAAAAATCATTTTCACCACCAAAGTACAACCACAATTGTAGTGTTTTTAAGCAAGAATTAATTATCAATGCTTTTAAAATATTCAATTATCTCAATGTTTTTAAAAATATTTCTTTCCAATAATTTTTAGACAAGCGTTAACAAATCTCTTGTTTCCTACGTGGCAAAAAAATAAACAATTACGTGGTATATCCTTATGTGGCAAAAAATAATTTTTTGGTGGATTTTCTTTATAATTTTTCTTCTCAAACAAAAAAATAAAATAATAAAATCATTATGTGGTAAAAAATATTTTAATAATAATATTTAAAATAAATATTTTAATTTTTGTTTTATAATTTTTCTTTTCTTTTTATAATTTCCTTTTTTCTTTTAAAAATTAATTCCAAAAAATTAATTCAAATAATATATCAAAATTTTTGTATCAATGAAATCTATTACAACATTACATTAATTTCAACAAAAATTAAAAATTAAAAATCATTAATTACGTGGCAAAAAATAATTAAAATATTAATAAAATTAAAATAAATATTTAATTCATTTTCTTTATTTGTATTCTTTTCCTTATCTCTTTTCCTTTCTTTTAATAATTATTTTTATTTTAAAAATTAATACTAATATATATTTTAATGATATAAAAAAAAGTAGTACATAATTAACATAAAATAAAAAATTCGATACAATTAGCAAAAATTAGTTAAACAAATAACATAAAAATTAAAAATAAAATTTATAAAGAAAATGATTTTATTATTTTATCTTTTTGTTTGAGAAGAAAAAAAATTATAAAGAAAATCCATTAATACAAATAATATATCAAAATTTTTGTATAAATGAGATCTATTACAACATTACATTAATTTCAACAAAAAAAAAAAAAATAAAAAATATTTTATTTTTAAATTAATTTATTTTATTTTAAAATTAATTATTTTGAAATTAATTAATTATTTTAAAATTAATATATTATTTTTATTTTAAAAATTAATTATTTTAAAATTATCACCATGGGCGCCTCAAAAAAAAAAATAGCAGGATAATTTTTACTAATTGTATGAAATTTTTTATTTAATGTTAATTATGTACTTTATCTTTTTATATCATTAAAAAAATGAAAAGAGATAAGAGAAAATATAAACTAAAGAAAGTGAATTAATCGTGTGAATAATATATAATTTTGTCAAAAATTATATCTGAAACTCAAAGTTTTTTTTTAATCTTTTTTCCAAATAATACAAATTATCATAAAATAGAAAATTAGCTATAAAAAATAAAAATAAAATATTAGTTTGATTGAGATGGCCATGGTGATAATTTTAAAAATAATTAATTTTAAAATAAAAAATAAAATATTAATTTTAAATATAATTAATTAATTTTAAAGTAAAATAATTAATTTTAAAAATAAAAATAAAAAATTAATTTTAAAATAAAATAATATTTTTCTTTTTTTTTTGTCGATCCAAAATTACATTTTTCAGCACAAAATAACATTTTAATATTACAAAATTCTTCTTTTGTCCCCAAATTTATCATATTAAAATTAATTTTTTATTTTTATTTTAAAATTTATTATTTTATTTTAAAATTAATTAATTATTTTTAAAATTAATATTTTATTTTTATTTTTAAAATTAATTATTTTTAAAATTATCACCATGGCCATCTCAATCAAACTAATATTTTATTTTTATTTTTATAGCTAATTTTCTATTTTATGATAATTTGTATTATTTGGAAAAAAAGATTAAAAAAAAGAAAAAGAAAAAGCCAACCAGGCTTTCTCCCGCCCAGTCAGCAAAGACAAGTAATTTTTTATTTTTTTTTAAAAACCACGTAAGCAAATTGTTAATGTCCATCTATAAAAATGGACAGAATGGCTTGATTGAATATTTTTAAAAAACACAGTGGAATAATTGAATATTTTAAAAGCACAGTAGGTAATTGCTTAAAACACTACAACCACAGTGATGAAAAAGTGTTTTTTGTCGAATATGAAAAAGCATGCATTGATGTTATCACACTTTTAGATTTTATTTTGATTTGTTTTGGTCTTGTTTTTATTTTTATGTTTTTGATTTATAAAAAAAAATTATGCTTTATTATGCTTTTGCCCTTTAAAACATTAAAAATAATTAAAATAAATATTTTAAAAAACACATCAGCAATAATATCCTGCATGTCATAATCATGTCATCAATTTGTGATGTGGCAGTTGTAATTGAACCAAAGTGAAAAAAATTGATAGTTTAATGATCTGATTGAAAAAATTAAAAGGTCAATCACCGAAATAAAAAGAGGTCAATAGTTTAAGGTAGTAATTTATATTTAAGCATTTTTTTTTATACTAGTTTTAAGTTTTAAAAAATTTCAAATTGGTCTTTAAAAATTAAAGTTGATTCTAAAATTTTAGATTGATGGGAGTATTTAGTAATATATAATTTTAATAAAGTTACTAATTGCACATTTAGTTATAAGTAAGCAACTAGTGTGTTCCTAATAAACGAGACTCAACTTCTTTTTTTATTTATCATTTTCTAATTTTGCCCTTTTATCCTATACTGATAATAACTATAAAATAAAATATAACTTGATCAATTACAACTAGTATGTAAAATGTTTGGTTAAACACAACGTAATCTTTACAAAAAGAGAAAGACAAACTTAACCTCATATTATTATGTGAGAGACCGAATTTTATGAAATAAAAGTATTCAAATTTTTTTCTATTTTGGTAAATAAAGACGGTATTGATTATTGATGCTTATGTGATAAGTCACTCGCTTTTATTTTATTGGTATTATTAATGTAATAAAATAGAAAAACTTTTTATATAAAACAGAATACTTTTATAACATTCTTCTGGAATACTTTTATAACATTCTTCTGGAATAACCAGTATACGCGGACTACCCTATACTTGGTGACATTATTCTATTATTACATCTTTTATTATTCCGCCGGAATATTCTCATACATGTTATCTGTAGGACTGGTTCCATTTTTATTATTCCGTCTTTATTATTCTCGCCGGAATATCCTGCATCTGCTTATCTGTGGGACCGGTTCCATCATTTATTATTCCGCATTTATTATTCTCATTTGAACATCCTGCTTGGTGTGAATTTCACGACCGGTTCCGTTATTATTATTCTTGTTGAAATAATCGCCTATGCTGATCTACCGCATGCATGGTGATATCTTTTGTTATTCCATTCTATATTATACTCATTGATTAAAATTTTGACTTCTATACTCCATGAAATTAGTGGAATATCCTCGATATTTGCACTTCATCCAAAGATCTTTTCATGGAAATATTCTTCCGAGCATTCTTGAATTTTACTCTACAAAGCGATGATCGTGTTGACAATTTGACGTTATTGGTTCTTGGACAAATTAATTCTTGAACTTGTTTAATTGAATTTTATATATCATTATCATCATCCTCATGTTTATGTTATGTTGAAAGTCATCTGTGGGCACAGTAGTGCATAGATGGACTTGGTATGATTATGACCGAGATTATTCAAGATAATCATGACCGTAGTAATGTTACAAATGATGTGAAAATTAAAAGTTCTCATTGGCCCGTAGTGTAGTGCATTGATGGACAATTTTTGGTATGATTATGGCTATGGATTCTCTTCTTGCCAAGGGAGCAAAGATGAATTGTTTTATGGCATGATCGGACCGCTTGATGAAAACACGATTATCTTTGGCCCGAAGTGCATGGATAATTCATGGTCGTGATACTAAAGAATATCCTCGGCCTATAGTGCGGGATGATTTAATGATGTGGATTATTTATTGAAATGAGTCTCAAATGATAAAAGTGATGAAAAACTTTTTAAATCATAAAAGATAGTAGATTCTATTCTCTACTTGACTCTTTTAATGGATGGATTACTTGTTCACCGCAGATTAAACTTGATGTCTATTGTATTTTATCGCTTTAACATTGTTGGAGGCTAATGATAATTTATTACGCATTATCTTAGTCATAATATTTCTTCTTCTTGGGCTAATTGAGTTCACCCTTTCTTTCATCGTTCTCTTGAGGAAATGAGAATATAGTTGGGACGAGTCGGGAACGGAGTGATGGTCCGGAGGATAGCATTAGTAGTCCTCACTATTTTGTGAAATAGTGTGATAATAATTGTAATGAGGACTCCTTTTGAGTTTGTATAATCTCTAGTAGGCAGTAATTGTATTCAAACTCACAGTTTAGGCTTTGTCGTATTGTACACGACAGTTGTTGTGACGCCCCCAAAATAGGTATACATCACCCATTCTGAGTTGTCAATACATGGTACGTAAACAACTACAACTTTATTATTACAACAAGAAAAGCTATGAGTTTGAATACAAATATTATCTTCTAAATAATATCTATACTCAAATAAATCCTCATCACATTTATTGATACATTATTTTACAAAATGGTGAGGACTACTAAACAATTCTTTCTAAAACCTTCATTCCATACCCCCACTGCATCTCGCTATATTCTCGCCTCCGAGAAGAAAAATGGAACAAAAGGAAAAGGGTGAGCTCAAACTAGCCCAATAAAGAATATTATGACTAAGATAATATACAACAAATTATCGTTAGTCTTCAACAGGAAAAATCTAATAGAATACAATAGACAACAAATTTTAAATCAATATTCGCAATGAAATAATAATTCATTAGAAGAATTAAGTAGAGAATGCAAACTACTATCTTCATATGTATGAATTTAAAAGTTCATCGCTCTATCTTTTATCCCCTGTAACATCAATCAATATACATCCGAATCAAATATTCATCTTTACACTACAAGGCCAAAGATATTCATCAGTTAGTCATGTTCATCTAAACACTGTTCATCTAAACATTCATCTTTGCACTATAGCCAAAGATATTCTTCGAAATCATTCATCTTTGCACTACAGGGCCAAAGATATTCAATAATATCATCATTTAAGACCGAGGATGATGAAAATATTTTTAAAGAAACGAATCCAAAGGAAACAAAATGACAAGGATTAAGGATTAAGGATTCGTACTTTGTTTTATCCATGTTCAAAAATACCTCAAAAATAATCATAGTGGTGTAAAATTCAAGAATGATCAAAACATGGATACAATCAAAGCTAGTATCCGAATAGATATTTTAGATTTAAAAGAAAATTTTTCATTTTTCTATGAATAGTCTCAGATTCGTGAATAAAGTGTCGTATACGTGAATAGTCTTAGATATCGTGAATAAGTAACTCAGACACCAAAAGATAGAAATTCCACAAAAAACATCTTTATGCTTCATGAATAGTACTCGTGAATAAGAATCTTGAATGAATAATAACTCATGAATAGTAACTTCGTGAATAGTAACTCATGAATAGTAACCCTGACATGAAAAAGTTCCAAATTTGATAAAAGTTCCAACCAATATTTTAGCATAATGATATTGAAGAAATAATATCATTTGAGAAGAAAATAACATCCCTACCTCGAAAGATTAAGATACTTCTAATATTGAAATCTAGAGAGAGAAACTTGTTCATTTAAACACACCTTTCGTCTTTTGTTTTCTTGAAATCGGGTATAGTCTTTGAGGGAACTTCATTGAAAAGTTCCAAATTTGATAAAAGTTTCAACCAATATTTGAATCTAACAATACTCAAAGTATACTCACAAGAATACGCTCAATATATCGAGAGAAATGAGAAATAGAGAGAAACTTGGGTTTACGTTGTTTTCAATTCTAACATAAGCACCTATTTATAGGAAAATGCTTGTAACACCCAAGCGAAAATTGAATATAATATTAATATATTTTTACATTTTCTTTAGCCCACCTTAGACAACTGATATCAGCCCATTTGAATCACATGTGAGGCCAACTTAGTTGCAAAAATGTTTTCTCAAATAATTAACTAAAACTCCCAAAATTAATTATTTCTAACTTGAACTTTAATAATTCATAATAAATAGCCTTTTATCAAAAATTCAAATCTCGCGTGTTTTTATAGGAAATTCAATTCTCTACAACTTTGCGTAGAAGAAAGTTTTTCCGAATTCCAAATGAAATTGACCAAATCCAAAAGCGAAGCGATTTTACAAAGCTATAATCAAATTTCAATTCAATAAATGGGGTCCACCGACATGTTTTACATGTTTTAAATATTTATTGCAACAAAAAATACTCTTCCTCCTCGTATACTCATATATCTCACATTCGTTGTAAAAATATCACCATTATTATATTATTATAATATAATAATATATTTAAATAAATTATTTTATCGAGAAAAGATAAAATTTCAATTTTCAACAATTGTCACATTAAAAATTTTCTCCATCTATATCCACATAAAATCAATATTTTCCTTATCATATGAATCAATAATTAATTATTTACAAATAATATTATAAAATCACAATATTGACAACCGCACGGTTCCTGAGAAGAGGGGCTTTCCAATAAGAATTTCTCTCTTCTTGGCGCGCCTTGATTAGGTGACCAAACCTCTCCTTAGATGTAACTTTCTAGACATTGCCAATAATGTTATCTAATAATATTATTCGAGATAATATGAATTATTGCTTCGATAATGAAAAATCTTGTGTAATGACAATTATTGAAACAACAATGATATAAAATATCAACGCAGACAATTATTAAATCAATAAAATCTTTGAATAATAATTATTGTAACCATTATTGAGTAGTGCCTTCTTACGTAAGAATCAATAATTGGTGCAATACTGCAGTGTCTTCTTGTGTTTTAACCAAAAAGTATTTTAACGATATTAACGGTAATAACTACTATCAGTTATTTTTTTAAACAACTTATATTTGTCGTTTTCTTCATCCAATCGCTTTCTGTTATGGGGCCCACACATGGTCATACTGTCAGTAAATAAATATTCCCAACAAAGATGCGAATATTCCACGACCAAACGAATATTCCCCGACAACAATGAATATTTTATAACCACTTGCTTATTTTGAAGTATTTGCGTATTTTACCCTTAACTATCCACATTAATCAAATCAACCCTTTACTATTTCAAAATAATCAATAGAAAATTAAATTTCATTAATAATAAGTTGGGGTCTTCTGATTTGTATTAGTAAGTTGTATTTGAATTTATTTAGCATGTAAGTGGCGACCCAAGATGGGTGACGTATACCTATTTTGGGGGCATCACAGGTTGGTATCAAAGCTTTGGGATATGATCCTGGCTAAGATGTGAGACAAGAACTAGGAGGGAGAGACGGGAATTCATTCGCTAGTATGACCTACCTAAGTTTATGTGGTATTTAATTGGTCGGTCAGAGTATAGGGATAATATGTGATATGTTATTTAACCCTTGTCTTGTGGCAGTATTTGAAAATGGCATCCTAGAATGTTGAGAAAATCAATGGAGCACAGGAGAGGCGTTGAGTCTCCACGATCATCAATAATCGGGACAATGTGCAACAGGGATGGCGATAATCCTCCCGTAAACAACAACACCGATCAATTGACGAACAACGATACGTTTAAGAGCTTT